>CM023608.1:82500-275000 GCA_013358685.1 Antennarius maculatus | reverse complement strand
TGTCACTGACATCACACAGAAGACAGACGTGATGAAAACAGACAAACTTTATTAAAGGTGAGTTTTAACCCATTAGACTCCATGGACTGTTTTGAACTAGTTTCCTGTTTTGTCTGGTTGTGCACTTTGTGGTGAACGTGATGCATGTAGTGAACGTGTCCCTCACTAGTTCTGAATTATCTCCCCTAATAGATTATTGGATGGATGGATGGATGGATGGATGGATGGATTTTGTTAAATCCTCACATGTATCCTGTTCAGCAGTTATTTCTCCTGACAGGAAGTGACTCCATCAAACAGGAAGCAGTAGTGGAAGTGGATTAAATGTGTTTACGGTCATGTGATGTACATTCAGGTTCAGATGTCCAGCTGAAAGGGAACTCAATACCTTCATATACTGTCTCCACAGAGATGGAACAATGTGGAGTAACACACACACACACACACACACACACACAATAATAAATTAATGACTGAACAATGGATTTCTACTTTCGAAAAAAGACAATTTAATTAGGTTTATATAATTAAATAATGTTTGCATGGACTTTTGAAAAGGTGAATTCTGTCATCATGTCAGTGTAAATTGATTTCACATGAACTGAATTCCTCTTTGATTGTGTGTGTGTGACTGTAAGTCATTAATTCATGTGTGAGCTGCTCACACACACCTGCAGGCGTTACGCCTCTGGCAGCTCAAACCAGCCATCCTGGACACCATGAACACGTTTAGATCCTCCGGTTTGTTACTGCAGACTGTTTGTGTCGAGTTGTAGTGATTTGTGATTATTTTGTGTTGTCAGACTAAATTCTATCCAGTGCACCGGGTCATCTGGAGGACTGGCTGATCCAGTTCCGAGAGCCTGTCAGAAGAGTCTGCCTTGAGGTCTTCATCCCTCTGAACCGCACCACCGGGGGCTTTAAAGGAGGCTGTTTGAAGCAGAATCCGGCTCGTCTTAAATTACCTCACCACAAGGAGACAGGGGAGGTGAACTTTAATCAATACATCTCATATACTGCTTCTTCAGTGCTGGGAAGAGTTAGAGAAGCTCAGTGAGCAAATTCTCTAATGATCCATCCTGGGATTCACACCAATGTATCTCCACACATCAGTGAGTTAAGCACAGCGAGGTTCTGTTCTGTAAAGATCCAACAGCAAAGTGTTCACAGCCAGCGAGGAGCTCCACACCAATACCAAACATTCATCCATTCATTGTCTTCAGCTCTTACCCTGTTTCAGGTGGGGGGGGGGGGGGGTCACAGCTAACATGGGGCAGGAGGCAGGGTATGTCCTGGGCAAGTCGTCATGTGATCGCCATCGTATCTATACATACATCCATTCACATTCATGCCCACGGGCAATTCAGTCTCCAGTTCACCTACATTATGTTACCAGTGGTGAGGGGGTAGGAGAACAGGCAAACTCCAAACCACCAGGTGGACTTAAACCCAGGACCTTCTCTCCTTTACTGGGGGAGCACCATCAGAGCCAGCGATACCAACAGACTCAACCAGCTGATCAGGAAGGCTGGCTCTGTGATTGGCTGTAGACTGGACACTGTGGAGGCTCTGTGATTGGCTGTAGACTGGACACTGTGGAGGCTGTGTGATTGGCTGTAGACTGGACACTGTGGAGGCTCTGTGATTGGCTGTAGACTGGACACTGTGGAGGCTCTGTGATTGGCTGTAGACTGGACACTGTGGAGGCTCTGTGATTGGCTGTAGACTGGACACTGTGGAGGCTCTGTGATTGGCTGTAGACTGGACACTGTGGAGGCTCTGTGATTGGCTGTAGACTGGACACTGTGGAGGCTGTGGTTGGAGACTCTGAACAAACTGTTATCCATCATGGAGAACCCCGATCACCCTCTCCACCACACACTGGACAGACTGCTACAGCTCTGCTGTCGAAGGGACAGATACAGGAAGTCATTCCACAGACACAGGAAGTCATTCCACGGACACAGGAAGTCATTCCACGGACACAGGAAGTCATTCCACAGATACAGGAAGTCATTCCACGGACACAGGAAGTCATTCCACGGACACAGGAAGTCATTCCACAGATACAGGAAGTCATTCCTGCCACAAGCCTCGCTCTGAACAACAGCTCTGGCACATCAGACAGATCTCCACCAGTCTGATGTTTAGATATGGTTTGACATGAAATCCTGTGTAAACAGAGTTCCACATTTATTCATGATTTTTTTTTATGTTAGGGCCTTATTATTATTATTATTATCATTATTATTATTATTATTATTATTATTATCATTATTATTATTATTATTATTATTATTATTATTATTATTATTATCATTATCATTATCATTATCATTATTATTATTATTATTATTATTATTATCATTATTATCATTATTATTATTATTATTATTATCATTATTATCATTATCATTATCATTATTATTATTATTATTATTATTATTATTATCATTATTATTATTATTATTATTATTATTATCATTATTATCATTATCATTATCATTATTATTATTATTATTATTATCATTGTTAACATTTTAATAGTGTTATTATTATTCTCTTTATCTTTATCTTATTTGTAATTATCAATTAATCCATTGGTGCTGCTGTTGTGTTGCCATGGTGATGTTATAAGTGCCACCATCATGCTGGCAGCTCTGCATGCTGGTGGAAAACAATGAGATAATCCTGCTGGGGGAGCTTCCCAGAATGTTCACATGTTCACAAGTAGATGTGCAGCTATCGTGAATGTGTGAACCAGTGAGGTGTCAGGTCTGACACATTTTTATTTTCCTTTTAACAATGCTGAATGTATACCTTGAACATCCATCCATCCATTCATTCATTCATTCATTCATTCATTCATTCATTCATTCATTCATTCATTCATTCATCATCTGAAGACAAAATACATGTAATTGCCTCATCTTGATAATTGCGATGAATTTCCTTATATCTTGTCCTGTCCTGCTTTTGATAATCTCAGAAATTCTGTAATTTAACTGTACTTTTGGGGAAACCCCAACTGCCTAGAATTCATGCAGTTGTTCTAATCCTCCAAAAGCAACAAAAAAAACAAAACTGTCAAATCTTGTTAGATTTCTCAAAGAAATTCTGTATATTTTTATTAACTCTTGCCCTGCCTTCCTATTGTGTGCTTTCATAGTCATTTATGTCTAAAATTTCTATCTTGTCATATTGTGCCATAGGTGTTGCATGTTTGCCATAGATATACTTATATTTTTGTAACAAACAGTTCAATACTTTGTAAGTTGTGTTATACCTCTTAATAATAATAATGATAATAATAATAATAATAATAATAATAATAATAATAATACAATTTATAATAATAATAATAATAATAATAATAATAATAATACAATTTATAATAATAATAATAATAATAATAATAATAATAATAATACAATTTATAATTATACTAATACTAATACTAATAATAATAATAATAATAATAATACAATTTATAATAATACTACTACTACTAATAATAATAATAATAATGTCTATTATTATTATTATTATTATTATTATTATTATTATTATTATATAATTATAAGGACCTAATGATGTACTCCTCTGTGTGGGGTGGGGGGGGGGGTCTAGATAAGGGAATTATGTCCAGCCAGTTAGGGCTAACCTCCCCCAGAATGTAATCTACTGTATTTTCATCACTGCAGCCTCGTCTGCTTCTCTCCAGTCAGGAAATGTTCCAAACTAAAGATGAGATTTGCCCCACAGGACATGACCAAGAACATGTTGGACATACCAACTTAAATCCACACACGTGAGTGTGTGACGGTGACTGGTTGGCCCGATAAGCCAGGCAGTAATGGGAATGCCAACCCTTTGTACGACCAACTCAGAGGACTTCGATCTTCATGTGGAGAGATGCAGCAAGAAATGTCCCAAAAAATATTGTCAAAAACCCAGTTTCATCAGAACAACCCTGGACTGTAAATGGTTCTGATGCAACTGGTCCACGGAAACTTCACCCGACCTGACAAATTCAGAACCAATCTGGGTGCTGGTGCTCTGCTGTGCTGGGGCGTGGCAGGAGGAGTGGCCAAACGTGTGGGCGGAGCCTCGTCTCACACCTGTTGTTCATCTCCACACCTGGACCTGATGGGGTTGATAAGCCAGCTCGGACTTTTGTTCTTTGCCAGGTTGTTTTTGTTGTTTTGCTGGTGTTTCCTTGAATTCCTTTTGCTGATGATATGGATGGTTATGTCTCTACTTGTGTCCTGTTTGGGTCCAATTCCTGCTCAGCGCGACACAAACAATGATTTCTCAGGACCTGTGAAATTTGCAATCGACCCATTGATCCAAAGAGGATGAAAATGCAAAATAAAATTGAAATGATAAATTGAAATTATTCCAGTTACTCGATGCAGTGTGTTCTTTGCATTGTATTAAATCTTGTGTGTATGTTGATGCCCAAACTACACTCTATTTACAGGCCTTCTGCTAACAAGAAGCAAAGTAAATTAAACCAGTTTCAGCGTAAATTAACAGAAAATGTTAAAGATATTTCCTGTTTGGGGCTTTGCCTTAGGTTACAATCTAGTAGTCAGTGTCGGAAAGTCAATTTGGAGAAAATTGAAAACTAATTAGAAGAACACGGAGGAAAACATTCTTCTTCAAATTCTTGTCTCTCAAAAACAAAATATTAAATTTGGAAGAAAAAAGTAAGAAAAATTGGGAAAGGCAGAAAAAGTTTACAAAACAGGAAAAACTTTTCAAAAATTACAAAAAAACCATTTTACAGGCCGTTTAGTACACCTCCAGTAATGATGAAAGGAATCCTCTCATGGATCCTAGTAAGACTTTTTGGTCAGATTTAGTGTCAGAACAGAAAGTAGCTGTAGAGATGTTGGGAACTGAAGGATAGACTGCTGGTTCAGAAAATGATACCTGAGGTGAAACCTGCCTTCACACCCTCTCTGTGTGATGATCGACCACAACAAGACTACTGATGCAGCTCCTCACAAATGCATCCTGACGTATTTGCGGTGTTTTAACCTGCCTGATTAAGTACTATGTACTGACAAAGTCTGACAAAGATCCCAACACGCCCCCTCATCTCCTTCATATGTGTTGTGTCGCCGCTGGGGTTGGGGGGCGATGTCCGGGTGCAGGTCCAGCAGGTGATAGTGCAGCTGGAGCAGGTCAGCGGTCAGTCATTGGAGGAAGTCCGAACCGGTAGGTGAGAAGGTAGAATGGTCAAGTAGTCCAAGTAGTTCTTAAAACTATTGTTTAGAAGGTTAGAGTTAAGAGGTCCAGCGGTGAGCAGCAGCAGCAGGTGGCGCCGGCGTTCACGAGTCACCCGAATGAATTATTATGAAGAGTTACTCAGATAATTACAGCATCAACAACATGTCACACCTTAAGAACAGAGCTTCAGCAACCAGGGACCAGCTTCAGTCTTTGTCCAGGAGGTAGACATCCTGTCCACCTTAGAGTCCAGTTAAAAACCTTCCTCTCTGATTGGTCGTTCATTCAGGGCTGGTTTGGGGGACCTGAACCTGTTCTTAGTTCCTCAGTTCTCTGAGGGTCTGTTCTAACCAGAGGGGCTGTTCTAACCAGAGGGGTTGTTCTAACCAGAGGGGCTGTTCTAACCAGAGGGGTTGTTCTAACCAGAGGGGTTGTTCTAACCAGAGGGGTTGTTCTAACCAGAGGGGCTGTTCTAACCAGAGGGGCTGTTCTAACCAGAGGGGTTGTTCTAACCAGAGGGGCTGTTCTAACCAGAGGGGCTGTTCTAACCAGAGGGGCTGTTCTAACCAGAGGGGCTGTTCTAACCAGAGGGGCTGTTCTAACCAGAGGGGCTGTTCTAACCAGAGGGGTTGTTCTAACCAGAGGGGTTGTTCTAACCAGAGGGGCTGTTCTAACCAGAGGGGTTGGTTAGAAACGTTTGGTCTGACTGATGGACGGTCAGACCAAACGTTTCTGATTGGACTGTCTCGCTCCAGTCGTGGTCGTGTTGAGACGCCACCAATCCATCCCAACAGCGACCTTTAGAAATGAACTGCATTTGAACTATGACTATCATCTTCATGTCTGCTGCTGTGGAGCACAGGAGAGATCAGGAGAGATCAGGAGCTTCTGCTCTGGTCTGACGTGAAGAATTCTCGCCTCAGGACCGGCTTTGAAGCGCATACGTAGAACGGAAAGCAGAAGAAGAGTCGCTTTTAGAAGGAGTTGATCTGAGTGGGTCCAGCTTCATCAGGACCAGGTGGTCCATCACCGATCCAGAACGCTGCTGCTGACCAACACGTGTTTGTGTAACCCTCTCCACACCCCCACCTCTCAGCTCCATACTGTGCTTCATCATCCAGGTTTCCATGGAAACACATGGCTGACACCCACTGAGGACTTCATCACCATCATCACCATCATCATCACCATCATCATCATCATCATCATCACCATCATCATCATCATCACCATCATCATCATCATCACCATCATCATCATCATCACCATCATCACCATCATCACCATCATCATCACCATCATCACCATCATCACCACCATCATCATCACCATCATCATCACCATCATCATCACCATCATCATCATCATCACCATCATCATTATTATTGTTATTATTATTATTATTGTTATTATTATTATTATTGTTATTATTATTGTTATTATTGTTATTATTATTATTGTTATTATTATTGTTATTATTGTTATTATTATTATTGTTGTTATTATTATTGTTATTATTGTTATTATTATTGTTGTTATTATTGTTATTATTATTATTGTTATTATTATTGTTATTATTGTTATTATTATTATTGTTATTATTATTGTTGTTATTATTATTGTTATTATTGTTATTATTATTAATGTCATTATTGTTATTATTATTAATATTGTTATTATTGTTATTGTTATTATTGTTATTATTGTTATTGTTATTATTGTTATTATTATTATTGTTATTATTGTTATTATTATTAATGTCACTGTTATTTCATGTTATCTGCTTCACTTCCAGCTCATTAATATTCATAGAATGAGTTTTTCTTTGGACTGATTCCCATCCAGGACGTCTCCCCATGAGTCCTCCAGATGTGTTCAGTGTATCGTCTGGTATTTACTGCACACATGGAGCCCATAGAACACCCCATAAACCACTGACGTCACCGCGGTAACGGTAGCTGCTGGGCTGCATCAGGCATCACTCAGCACTGCTGGTGAACCTCTGATTATCACGAGAACAACGACTGGAAAACCGCTGCAGGGAGAAGACCTGACCCCCCCGAACCAGAGGAGACTCTTCATGTGGGGGTTCACCAGCGTGACCCACATTCTGGGGGCCTGAGCCCCCTTCAGGTCACATTCTCACCAGGTCCTCATTAGTCCTTACCAACATGTGTGTGTGTGTGTGTGTGGGGGGGGGGGGGGCAGAACAACCCCCAGCCTCACCCCCATCAACACCCCCCCTCCAGGAACACGGTTTGCTGAAGTCGACCGCTGGTTCCTCCTGACGGTAACAAACCCCTGGGGGGTTTCTTGTGGTGGAGTTTTTCCATAACCCCCCCCCGACAGGACTCCCCCCCACATCTGGATGCAGGCGGTCACATGACGGCTCGTCTCTGTGGGTTTGATCCGACCTCCTTCACGCTGGAACCTTTGTTTGTTTGGGTTTGATCAGACTCCGTGACACTGATGCATTGTGGGACGTCAGCTCTGATGTTTACTTCTGATTGTTGTTTCCACTGAAGTCATACGTGTGCCGTGTCCTCTGGACACATGATGGGAGCCGTTAGCGTGTGGCTGGGGTACCATGAGAACGGGGTACGAGAACGGGGTCATGTTAGGTTCACCTCTGTAGGCAGCGGGGGCCTGGTGACCCCCCCAGAGGACGTACCCATCATGTCACATGACAGGAACCACAGATGTTAGTGGGTCATTTATGGGATCCATTATGGACAACACGGTGCTGGGGGGTCTCAGAGATGGGGGGTAGTTAGATTCACTAGAAACTATCTTTCTGGAATATTTTGCAGTAACCATGTCATGTGACCACAGTGACGCGTAGGTTCAATAAGTACCGACTGTCTGTGCAGCGATGACAGTAATTCACCTCATATTCTATGTTCCATTCAAACAATTCATTCAAATTGAGCTCAGGTTGAAGGAATCGTGTTTCCACCTTTATCAACCTCAGTAGAAAATGTTCTGCCTCCTTTAGACCTCATCGGAGGACGCCGAGTGGAACAACTGTCAAAACATCAGGACTTGTTTCAGAGCTTGGCACAAACCTTTAATGTCTGCCGTTTGCATTATTCCATCCAGAGGAAGCGTGGGACGTGAAAATGTCGTGACTGGTTTAGTGATGCTGACACAACTGACAAACGTCTGGCACGTTGTTACGTCTGTAGTTTATTCTGTAATCTGTCTGCTGTCACAGATTACACAGGTAGCATGAAGTCATTAAACTAACCTACATGTTTAATGAGTCATGTGATGTCAGGGTGTGGGTTCAAATGGTTCATTAAACTCGGTGTCACGTCCATCTGTTCGGTAACACAGGTTGAGTCCAACGCTGCTGTGAGACACAAACTGGTTCCAGTGGTGGAACCTTCAGCGTTCCTCGTCCCTCACACCCGGAAACACTCGATGAAGAACGCAGAAAGTAAATACGGAGTGAACCCAAAGCACTTCCTGAATGCAACTCCCTCCCTCAGGTGAGGAGAGAAACAGATGTTGGTCCACAGAGACACTCGGTGTTGGTTCTCCAGTCCTGGAGCTGACAGCAGGACTGAGACGTTCAGGAACAGCTTCACATGCCCCGCACAACAACAGAAGAATAGAATGGAACTTGACTGAGATGTGATTCATAGTGTCACCACTAGAGGAGCCACCAGTGCTCAATGAAGACTCATCACTCCAAGGTAATGAATGGAAAGGCAGGAGATGATGGTGAATCAAAGAAGGATGACTGTTCTTCACAGACGTCCAGGGGAAGCGTGTCTGTTTGACGGTTGATGACAGACGATAATACACGCCTGAAAAGTCTGACCTACAGGTATTTGCCCTTAGATATACCCCTTTACCCTTACAGTATATTCCTTCTTCAAACAGGGTTGTGAAGGGGTGTGTCCATCCTGTTGTAGAACCAATCAAAGCCCGTGCTGTTTGGCACCAAAATAAATGAAAATCCATTCATGGAAAGTAATGATGTAGGCGTATTCTTCTTTACTCCAGAGTATTGGATTACCAGGAGTAATGTTACTGATGGTGTTCATGTTAACTCCAACAGCAGACCAGCCCTCTCTACATGTTTCTGTATTTTCTGGAAAAAGTTTGGACAGCCCTGATCTAAGACATTCAAGCTGAGTCCAGACAAGAACAGAACGTCAGGGGAGTCATGGTGAAGTCAATATGTACACCCCCTGAAACCTAAAATCACCCAGAAGTACCTGCTGAAATACTGAACAGTAGAGTCCTGACTGTCAGTAGAATCTACAGCGTGTTCTTCATGGTGTTTGGCCCTGGTGTCGTTAACATAAAATCGCCACAGGACGGGGACACAGAATAAAAGCAGGAACCAACAACGTCATCAACATCGTCGTGCAGTGATTGGCTAGCTGCTTTGGCTGTTGTTGGAGACGGCTGGTCAGTTTTCTCTTGTTTTGGTTGAGGTGAGCATTTTATCAGTTTGCATCACTAGCTGGTGAAACTCCTCTACATGTTATTAATGTGGTCTCGTCCACAGCCTCTGACACGCCCTGGGGCCAATCTCAGCTGGCTACAGGCAAGAGGTGGGATACACCCCATACGAGATGCCAGCCATCTGTGAAGCCAGTTATTAATTTATATATGTGTAAAATTTTAAATGAAATGCCACAAAATGATTAATAATCCTAAAACGTACCAACCCCCCCGACAAACATGACTGAACATCACTACTGAACACCAAACAGGGTCCACAGAAGTGAAGCTGGTCCTATGAGGACTCCTGGCTTCAGTTCTTTGACTTCATCCTGACTGGATGATGAAGTCTCCGTCCTGATCCCGCCCACATTCCTCAGTGGCCAACCACGGTTTACTTTGGAGACGCAGCGTGGCTGGTTGGGGGGTGAGGGAACACGACAGTCTTGAAATGTGATGGTTTAGATTCTGTCACACGTGGAGCAGCGGATGTGGTTCAGATGGTCCTGAGGGAGGAAAGGTGAAGACGACCCCCCCATGTGTGACTTCACTGGGTTACAGTCCCCACCATGAGGAGACACGGGACAGGAGCAGAGGAGTGATGGACGGGTCATAGGTTACAGGTGTGTCAGATGTTATTAACTCGTTGTTCCTGCTGGAATCCTGAAGTCTACAAAACCATGTGGGCTGAATTCCATTTAGTGAAACGACAACACAACCAGGAGAAGAACAGTCCTAGTGATGATTCACTACACTGTATGTTCACTATACTGTATGTTCACTATACTGTTTGTTAACTATACTGTATGTTCACTATACTGTATGTTCACTATACTGTATGTTCACTACACTGCATGTTCACTATACTGTTTGTTCACTATACTGTATGTTCACTATACTGTATGTTCACTACACTGTATGTTCACTATACTGTTTGTTCACTACACTGCATGTTCACTATACTGTTTGTTCACTATACTGTATGTTCACTATACTGTATGTTCACTACACTGCATGTTCACTATACTGTTTGTTCACTATACTGTATGTTCACTATACTGTTTGTTCACTATACTGTATGTTCACTATACTGTTTGTTCACTATACTGTATGTTCACTGTACTGTATGTTCACTGTACTGTATGTTCACTAGACTGTATGTTCACTATACTGTTTGTTCACTATACTGTATGTTTACTGTACTGTATGTTCACTGTACTGTATGTTCACTATCCTGTATGTTCACTGTACTGTATGTTCACTGTACTGTGTGTTCAGTATACTGTATGTTCACTGTACTGTATGTTCACTATACTGTATGTTCACTGTACTGTATGTTCTCTATACTGTATATTCACTGTACTGTATGTTCACTATACTGTATGTTCACTGTACTGTGTGTTCACTATACTGTATGTTCACTATACTGTATGTTCTATATACTGTATGTTCACTATACTGTATGTTCACAGTACTGTTTGTTCACTATGCTGTATGTTCACTATACTGTATGTTCACTGTACTGTTTGTTCACTACACTGTATGTTCACTATACTGTTTGTTCACTATACTGTATGTTCACTGTACTGTATGTTCACTATACTGTATGTTCATTACACTGTTTGTTCACTATACTGTGTGTTCACTATACTGTATGTTCTATATACTGCATGTTCACTATACTGTATGTTCACTATACTGTATGCTCACTATACTGTTTGTTCACTATACTGTATGTTCACTATACTGTATGTTCACTACATTGTATGTTCACTATGCTGTATGTTCACTACACTGTATGTTCACTATACTGTTTGTTCACTATACTGTATGTTCACTGTATTGTTTGTTCACTATACTGTATGTTCACTATACTGTTTGTTCACTGTACTGTGTGTTCACTATACTGTATGTTCACTATACTGTATGTTCTATATACTGTATGTTCACTGTACTGTATGTTCACTGTACTGTATGTTCACTATACTGTGTGTTCACTATACTGTATGTTCTATATACTGTATGTTCACTATACTGTATGTTCACTATATTGTGTGTTCTATATACTGTATGTTCTATATACTGTATGTTCACTGTACTGTATGTTCACTATACTGTATGTACTATATACTGTATGTTCACTGTACTGTATGTTCACTGTACTGTATGTACTATATACTGTATGTTCACTATGCTGTATGTTCACTATATTGTCTTCTTTTCCTTTGGGCTTTTCCCTTCAGGGGTCGCCACAGCGAATCAACCGCCTCCATCTAACCTTGTCTTCTGCATCCTCTTCTCTCACACCAACTACCTTCATGTAGTTGTCCACAACTCTGCACATCTCCCTTGTTCTTAAAAATGGGCACCAGCACACTTCTCCTCCACTCCTCAGGCATCTTCTCACTATCTAAGATCCTGTTGAACAACCCAGTCAGAAACTCTACTGCCACCTCTCCTAGACACTTCCAAACCTCTACAGGTATATCATCAGGACCGACTGCCTTTCCACTCTTCATCCTCTTCAGTGCCCTCCTCACTTCATCCTGGCTAATCTTTGCTACTTCCTGGTCCACAACAGTCACCTCTTCTAGTCTTTGTTCTCTCTCATTTTCCACGTTCATCAACTCTTCAAAGTACTCTTTCCATCTTCCCATCACACTGCTGGCACCTGTCAATAGACTTCCATCCCTATCCTTAATCACCCTAACCTGCTGCACGTCCTTCCCATCTCTATCTCTGTCTTGCCAACCTGTATAGATCAGTCTCTCCCTCCTTACTGTCCAACCTAGCATACAAGTCATCATAAGCTTCTTGTTTGGCCTTTGCTACCTCTACCTTCACCTTACGCTGTATCTCCCTGTACTCCTGTCTACTCTCCTCAGTCCTCTCAGTGTCCCACTTCTTTTTAGCTAACCTCTTTCTTTGTATACACTCCTGTACCTCCTCATTCCACCACCAAGTCTCCTTATCTACTTTCCTTCCAGATGACACACCAAATACTCTCCTACCTGTCTCCCTGATCACATTAGCTGTAGTTGTCCAGTCATCTGGAAGCACCTCCTGACCACCCAGAGCCTGTTTTAACTCCTTCCTAAAGGTCATGCAATACCCTTCCTTTTTTATCTTCCACCATTTCGTCCTCTGCTCTGCCTTTGCCCTCTTCATCTTCCTCACCACCAGAGTCATCCTACACACCACCATCCTATGCTGTTTGGCTACACTCTCACCTACCACTACTTTGCAGTCACTGATCTCCTTCAGGTTACATCGTCTACACAAGATGTAGTCTACCTGTGTGCTCCTACCACCACTCTTATAGGTCACCCTATGTTCCTGCCTCTTCTGGAAGAAAGTATTCACTACAGCCATTTCCATCCTTTTTGCAAAGTCAACTACCATCTGTCCTTCTGCGTTCCTCTCCTGGACACCAAACCTGCCCATCACTTCCTCATCACCTCTGTTACCTGCACCAACATGTCCATTGAAGTCTGCACCAATCACAACTCTCTCACTTCTAGGTATGCTCTGCATCACTTCATCAAAGTCCAACCAGAATTTCTCCTTCTCCTCCAGCTCACATCCTACCTGTGGAGCATACCCACTAACAACATTGAACATCACACCTTCTATTTCTAGCTTCAGACTCATCACTCTATCCGACACTCTTTTTACCTCCAGGACATTCCTAACAAACTCCTCCTTCAAGATAACTCCTACTCCATTTCTCTTTCTATCTACACCATGATAGAACAACTTGAACCCTGCTCCTAAACTTCTAGCCTTGCTACCTTTCCACCTGGTCTCCTGGATACACAGTATGTCTACCTTCCTCCTCTGCATCATGTCGACCAACTCTCTACCTTTTCCTGTCATAGTTCCAACATTCAACGTCCCTACTCTTAGTCCTATACTCTTGGCGCTCCTCTTCTCTTTCTTCGTGCGAACGCACTTTCCTCCTCTCCTTCTTCGACCAACAGTAATCCAATTTCCACCGGCGCCCTGTAGGTCAACAGCGCCGATGGCGGTCGTTGTTAACCCGGGCCTCGACCGATTCGGTATGGAAGTCATAGGTTTGATTCGCATCTTTGATTTGGCAAAAGTTTTATGCCGGATGCCCTTCCTGACGCAACCCTCTGTATTTATCCGGGCTTGGGACCGGCACAATAAGACACTGGCTTGTGCCCTCTTGCGGCTACATTATGTTCACTATATTGTGTGTTCTATATACTGTATGTTCACTGTACTGTATGTTCACTGTACTGTATGTTCACTGTACTGTATGTTCACTATACTGTATGTTCACTATACTGTATGTTCAATGTACTGTATGTTCACTGTACTGTATGTTCACTGTACTGTATGTTCTATATACTGTATGTTCTGTACAGTATGTAGAACGCACAGTATATAGAGTACAGTATACACTGTAGAACACACAGGGGTGTGATCTTCACTCGTAGGTGTGTAAAGTGTAACAAGCCTGCCCTCTACAGCAGCCGGACACAAAGTTCACCCTGAGACTCAGCAGTCTGTGTGTGTGTGTGTGTGTGTGTGTGTGTGTGTGTGTGTGTGTGTGTGTGTGTGTGTGTATGTGTGTGTGTGTGTGTGTGTGTGTGTGTGTGTGTGTGTGTGTGTGTGTGTGTGTGTGTGTGTGTGTGTGTGTGTGTGTGCAGTTTGTTGAAGTGATGGGAACATGTCCTGAGTTCACCAAACCAGAGAGACTGACCTACTCTTTCTCACTAGTATTATCACTATTGCTGCAGTGATAATACTAGTGTTGTAGCCTCGCACAGTTTTTGATACACCTCCATAATTCATTTACATCAACATGTAGTAAAATCTGTGCTGCTGCTATCAATGCTATCAATGCTAACTTGGAAGCTAACAAAAATACTGATGGGAACAACAGGAAGTCCGACCAACGGCGTCGTCAGAAATCTGGAGGATTGTAACGTAAATGTGTCAAAGCGTGTTTAATTGTGTGTCTACATGTTCACCAGCTTGTACAGATATATACACACACACACACATATATATACAGTATATATATATGTATACTGTATATATACTGTATATATATATACTGTATATATACTGTATGTATATATATATTTAAAATGTAAGTGAATATGTTCATGATAATTGATTTATTTAATATTCTGTTTGGTCGTGGCTTCACATATTACGTCTTGAAATATAAAGTGTAAAGTAAATCCAGCGTTGGTCACAGAAGCTTTAATGTATAGAAAACATTCAGACGTTTAATATCAAAAGATATTTATTGAATCTACACAACCTGTTTGCAAATATATGTTTAGTTTTACTAATAATCTGGTTTCTCATGTGAGAAAATCAACTGGACTATCAGCAGCTACACACACACACACACACACACACACACACACACACACACACACACACACACACACACACACACACACACACACACACACACTGTAAAACAGGTGAGAAGCTGCAGAGAATTCATGGAATTCAGGCGATATTCACCACGAATGTTTACAGCTGAACGGAGACGTGGGGGCGGAGCTGAGCAGGACTGAAGGGGACACCCTGCTGCCGCGCCACCTCAGGGGAGGGACATGGGGGGGCTACATGGAGCGTCATGTGGGTGATCTCAATGAGAATATTAAAGCTTCGCTGACTCATCATTTATCTGTTCTGTGAGGAACAGCTAGAGATGACATCATCACCAACAGCTAGAGATGACATCATCACCAACAGCTAGAGATGACATCATCACCAACAGCTAGAGATGACATCATCACCAACAGCTAGAGATGACATCATCACCAACAGCTAGAGATGACATCATCACCAACAGCTAGAGATGACATCATCACCAACAGCTAGAGATGACATCATCACCAACAGCTAGAGATGACATCATCACCAACAGCTAGAGATGACATCATCACCAACAGCTAGAGATGACATCATCACCAACAGCTAGAGATGACATCATCACCAACAGCTAGAGATGACATCATCACCAACAGCTAGAGATGACATCATCACCAACAGCTAGAGATGACATCATCACCAACAGCTAGAGATGACATCATCACCAACAGCTAGAGATGACATCATCACGGTGAACCTCACTATGTTTTCCTGTCATGTTTTCCTGTCGTCCACACATGGAGGACTCAGCGTCCATCAGCTCAGGAGGTGGGACTGGGGGGGCAGCAGACGTGTGGGGTATGTAGAGGGCAGGAGGGTAGGGTACCCCAGGAGCACCCCACTGCCTTCAGTCCTGATTCAGTGTGTGTGCACAATAAATACACACATTTAGGCTCAAAATAATAGAAGTGTCTTTAAAGAGGTGAGGAAATGTCAAAATTATTCAACTAAATTGTTTAATGAACACAAACGCATCGGGGACACGACACCTTTATTTTAAAGCATGAGAACTAGAAAAAGTAATTACATTTTATATTTCAGAGAGTCAAGAAATGTAATGTTAAAAAAATAGCCGTGGTGAGTTGAGTCAGGGAGGGGTTGATTCTGTGGGACAAAGGTGTTAACAGGTGGTCTTTATTTAAGGATGGAGGTGTTTCAACAAGATGACCACCCCAAACTCACCAGTGAACCAGCAAAGTCACGGTTCCAGACACACAACATCCAGCTAATGGAGGGACCATCACAATCCCTGGACCTCAACCCCACAGAAAACCTGTGGGCTGACATGAAAAATGTTCCTGAGGCGAAACAAAGTCCTACAGAGGACCTGTGGAGCTTCCAACAATTGTCCTGGACTTCAACACCTGCTGACCGCTGCAGGAAGTCGGTCGACTCCCTGAACCACAGACGTGAAGGAGTTAACAGAAACTGGTTATGACACTAAATATTAGTTTATGATACCGAGAATCTCTTAGTTTGGACATGTTTGAGTTTGCAAAGACAGAATCACCGCTGCTAATTTTTTAACATTACATTTCTTGACTTTCTGTGAATAGTATAAAATTGACATTTTCCAATTTTCTTGCTTTAAATAATATGTTCAGTGTCCCACAATGCATTTGTGTTCATGAAAGTACAATGTATTTGATGATCTTTGACACATACTCACCTATCATTTTGAGCATAACTGTACTAACCTGAAACAGAACTATAAACCATCAGCTGGGTGTGTGTGAGGCGTTCAAATCATCTGGAAATACCTGTTTTTGATGATCGTAATGAACGTCATCAGTGACTGACTGATAAATATAAAGCTGTAAATATCAGTAAATATACTGCAGTAATGAGCATAATACATTAATACTGTATATGTACAGTATTAATGAATACTTCATTCCCTCAGAAGTCATGTGACCTGATCCTCCTCCGGCTCTTTAGTTCAGTTTTTATTTAAAAAATCTGGGTTTTTGTTTTTCCCATAATCTTTAAAAAGAAAAGAGTCCAAAACGGGTAAAAGTCAAATGATTTCTGTTTGACGGGGGGGGGGTGATGACTGGGGGGCAGACGTCTGCTGGGGGGTTCCTCGGGGCTCCAGCAGACGTTTGAGGCTCTCCTGTCCCGTTCGAGGCGCCTCTCATTCTGGAGACTCAACGCACCCCCGTGAGGGAATGTGTGTGTGTGTGTGTGTGTCACCACATCACCAGTGTGTGTGGAGTGTGTCATGGGAGCGTCTCTCAGGGGACATGGCCTCACAGTTGACATCGGAGCCAAGCTGGGGTCAGGGTTCACAGGTCACCTGCTGGTCCAGGTCCGATCACATGTCCAGTAGCAGCAGTGGGTCTCGTGGAAACGTTCATGTGATCCAGGTGAAACCGGATTAAACCGCTTCAGAAAGAGCTTCAGCACCACGCAGGATTAACCCTTTGATGTCAGGAGCCTCAGCCTCCGGTCCTGAGGCTCCAGGAGGTCTGCTCGGCCCCCCAATAGAGGTCTGCCCATCTGGACGGACCCGAGACGACTGGACCAGCTTTACTCATCCAATCAGAATGCGAGGCCGGAGCTGGTGGCCCGCCTACAGCCCGGTGAGGTCCACGATGGCCTTGATGAAGATGGTGTCATCGCGGATGTAGGAGTTCTTGCTGTCCAGCTTGGCCAGCGGGCAGAAGAGAGGACAGCCGCTGGCGATGTTCATGTCGCTGACGGGACGCTGGAACGACGAGGACGAGACGTCTGGACGGAAGGCGTCGATGATGTGTTCACGACTGCTCTGGTCCAGCAGCATCAGGGTGACCTGAACACACACACACACACACACACACACACACACACACACACACACACAGGTTGATGAGTCCAGTAACAACTGAAGGATGTGGGTCACCTTGAAAACGTGTGTCAAACTCACGGCCCGGGGGCCGAATGTGGCCCTCCACATCATTTAATGTGGCCCCTGAGACCATAGAAGGTCAGAGTGTCTAAAAATAAATAGGTCAAAAGTGTGCTTTGACCTAAACTGCATTTCCCACAATGCAGTAGTTCAGCCCATTTGAACTCTGACTAAACGTAGTGAACAAAGTTAACGTCCTAACTTGTGTCTGATGTTATTTTTCTTTATTGATTGATAGTTTGATCCTTGATTGATGGAGTTCTGTGGGTTTAATAACCTGACAAATGAAAAGGATTTATGTTAGAACAGAGAAACAAACAAACATGTTTTTTCTGTCTAACTGTAATGTTTGGAACTAGAATAAGTCAGAAATTCACTGATTTAACATTAAGGAGTAGTTACATTTAGTTACATTACATTGAGTTACATTTAGTTACATTTATTATTTACATTAAGGAGTAGTTACATTTAGTTACATTACATTGAGTTACATTTAGTTACATTTATTAGTTACATTAAGGAGTAGTTACATTTAGTTACATTACATTGAGTTACATTTAGTTACATTTATTAGTTACATTAAGGAGTAGTTACATTTAGTTACATTACATTGAGTTACATTTAGTTACATTTATTAGTTACATTAAGGAGTAGTTACATTTAGTTACATTACATTGAGTTACATTTAGTTACATTTATTAGTTACATTAAGGAGTAGTTACATTTAGTTACATTACATTGAGTTACATTTAGTTACATTTATTAGTTACATTAAGGAGTAGTTACATTTAGTTACATTACATTGAGTTACATTTAGTTACATTTATTAGTTACATTAAGGAGTAGTTACATTTAGTTACATTACATTGAGTTACATTTAGTTACATTTATTAGTTACATTAAGGAGTAGTTACATTTAGTTACATTACATTGAGTTACATTTAGTTACATTTATTAGTTACATTTAGGAGTAGTTACATTTAGTTACATTACATTGAGTTACATTTAGTTACATTTATTAGTTACATTAAGGAGTAGTTACATTTAGTTACATTACATTGAGTTACATTTAGTTACACTTATTAGTTACATTAAGGAGTAGTTACATTTAGTTACATTACATTGAGTTACATTTAGTTACATTTATTAGTTACATTAAGGAGTAGTTACATTTAGTTACATTACATTGAGTTACATTTAGTTACATTTATTAGTTACATTAAGGAGTAGTTACATTTAGTTACATTACATTGAGTTACATTTAGTTACATTTATTAGTTACATTAAGGAGTAGTTACATTTAGTTACATTACATTGAGTTACATTTAGTTACATTTATTAGTTACATTAAGGAGTAGTTACATTTAGTTACATTACATTGAGTTACATTTAGTTACATTTATTAGTTACATTAAGGAGTAGTTACATTTAGTTACATTACATTGAGTTACATTTAGTTACATTTATTAGTTACATTAAGGAGTAGTTACATTTAGTTACATTACATTGAGTTACATTTAGTTACATTTATTAGTTACATTAAGGAGTAGTTACATTTAGTTACATTACATTGAGTTACATTTAGTTACATTTATTAGTTACATTAAGGAGTAGTTACATTTAGTTACATTACATTGAGTTACATTTAGTTACATTTATTAGTTACATTAAGGAGTAGTTACATTTAGTTACATTACATTGAGTTACATTTAGTTACATTTATTAGTTACATTCAGGAGTAGTTACATTTAGTTACATTACATTGAGTTACATTTAGTTACATTTATTAGTTACATTAAGGAGTAGTTACATTTAGTTACATTACATTGAGTTACATTTAGTTACATTTATTAGTTACATTAAGGAGTAGTTACATTTAGTTACATTACATTGAGTTACATTTAGTTACATTTATTAGTTACATTTAGGAGTAGTTACATTTAGTTACATTACATTGAGTTACATTTAGTTACATTTATTAGTTACATTAAGGAGTAGTTACATTTAGTTACATTACATTGAGTTACATTTAGTTACATTTATTAGTTACATTTAGGAGTAGTTACATTTAGTTACATTACATTGAGTTACATTTAGTTACATTTATTAGTTACATTAAGGAGTAGTTACATTTAGTTACATTACATTGAGTTACATTTAGTTACATTTATTAGTTACATTAAGGAGTAGTTACATTTAGTTACATTACATTGAGTTACATTTAGTTACATTTATTAGTTACATTAAGGAGTAGTTACATTTAGTTACATTACATTGAGTTACATTTAGTTACATTTATTAGTTACATTAAGGAGTAGTTACATTTAGTTACATTACATTGAGTTACATTTAGTTACATTTATTAGTTACATTAAGGAGTAGTTACATTTAGTTACATTACATTGAGTTACATTTAGTTACATTTATTAGTTACATCTGGCCCTTTGGGGACAGCCGTGATGCTGATGTGGCCCCCAGTGGAAATGAGTCTGACCCCCCTGCTGTAGATGGCGTTGTTGTCTAATGAAGGTAATAAAAGGGGAACAAAGAGCAACACATGACATTCTCACACAACATGAATCGGCCAATCAGCTCCCGGTGTTACCTTCTGATTGAAGGGCCACTTGAGGAGGGCGTCGCTGTGTCCCCTCATCACCACGAAGAACAGGGACAGGTGTGTGCCCCGCCCCGTCCCGTCCCCATTCAGGTAGATCCTCAGACACATCTTGTAGCCGTACTTACTGGTGTAGAAGGCTGGGAAACCAGTAAGAAAAACCAGTGAGGTCACCAGAGGTCACTCAGAGCAGACAGGAGGCTCAAACATCCACTTCCTGTTTAGATGTTTTTAGTGTCTGAGGCTGAATCCTCCCAGTGGGGGGGTGAACTAACATCTGGAGCTGAACTCAGAACACCTCCAGCTGCTCACGCTGACATTTACTGGTGAGAAACCAGCAGCCAATCAGAATCAAGTTTAACGTAAAGACAAAGATCTGGAGGAAAAAATTTACAACATGACACAACACACACACACACACACACACACACACACACACACACACGCAGGTGTGTGACTTCCTGTCTGTCTTCCTGTCTGGCTAAAGACTTCCTGTCTGTCTGAAGACTTCCTGTCTGCCTGAAGACTTCCTGTCTGTCTGAAGACTTCCTGTCTGCCTGAAGACTTCCTGTCTGTCTGAAGACTTCCTGTCTGCCTGAAGACTTCCTGTCTGTCTGAAGACTTCCTGTCTGTCTGAAGACTTCCTGTCTGCCTGAAGACTTCCTGTCTGTCTGAAGACATCCTGTCTGCCTGAAGACTTCCTGTCTGTCTGAAGACTTCCTGTCTGCCTGAAGACTTCCTGTCTGTCTGAAGACTTCCTGTCTGTCTGAAGACTTCCTGTCTGCCTGAAGACTTCCTGTCTGTCTGAAGACATCCTGTCTGCCTGAAGACTTCCTGTCTGTCTGAAGACTTCCTGTCTGTCTGAAGACATCCTGTCTGCCTGAAGACTTCCTGTCTGTCTGAAGACTTCCTGTCTGTCTGAAGACTTCCTGTCTGTCTGAAGACATCCTGTCTGCCTGAAGACTTCCTGTCTGCCTGAAGACTTCCTGTCTGCCTGAAGACTTCCTGTCTGTCTGAAGACTTCCTGTCTGCCTGAAGACTTCCTGTCTGCCTGAAGAGGAAGGCCTTGAGTCTTCACTGCAGGTGTCTGAGCTGATTTCTGCTGACAACTTTGTCTTTTGCTGACAATAATTTCACACTGCTGCTATTTATGCTAAATCCACTGTGAGAATGCACTATTATCACGTCTGTTTCATAGCATTCCTAATAACTAATAGCATTAATTATTAATAACATTAATAAATTTCTGAATAACTCGTGGAATACGTTGACCCACATTTTTTAATGGGGGGCTCTGATTTAAGGAAATAGTAGAGAAGTGTTCTGGTTGTGAGTTCATTTATTTTTAGATGTTTAATTATTTAATTTATTACTATTTTATTTCTTTTTATTTTATTTACATTTTATTTATTTTTATATTATTTATTTATCAATTTATTTTTTATTTTAATTATTTTACATTATTTATGTATTTTCATTTTATTTTTATATTATTTATTTATTTATTTTTGTTTTCATTCTTTTTAGATAATTTTTTATTTATTTTTATTTTATTTATTTCTATATTATTTATTTATTTCCATTTTAGTTTTTTTATATTATTTATTTATTCTCATTTTATTTTATTTTTATATTATTTATTTGTTTTTTTATTTTATTTGTTTTATTATAATTTTTTTTATTTTCATTTTATTTATTTTACATATTTTTTATGGATTTTATTTATGTTGATATTATTTATTTATTTTCATTTTATTTTTATATTATTTATTTATTATTTTTGTTTTATTTATTCATTTACACTAGGGTTGCCTGGATGAAAACTGCTCTATGAATAAAGTTTACTGATGGGTTGGGCAGACTCCCATCATGCTGAGCAGCCGTCTGATTGGCTCTCTCTTAATGGAAGCTACGCTAACACCCAGGCTAGCACTGACACCTGGACAGGTAGGATTCAAAGCGGGACGGTGTAGCGCCCTCTGGTTACCGGGGGAGAACATGGCGGGGGCGCGGCCCGCCACGGCGTCCTGCCTCTTCCTGGTGAAGTCGGAGATCTTCCAGATGAAGACGCCGTCGTACGTGGCTGCAGACATCTCCCTCAGCTTCCCGTCCATCTCCACGATGGACAGGTCCCTCAGGCTCACCGTCCGCTCCAGCTGGCGCACCTGCAGCACACACACACACACACACACACACACACACACACACACACACACACACACACACACACACACACACGGGGGCTTCAGGGGGGGCTCCACAGCTCCTGACAGGGGGACCAGGCTCTGCCCACCTTGTTGTTGAGGATCTCGATCTTGTCCTGGTCCAGGCGGTGCTGCCGGTTGTAGGCCTCCATGGCGCTGGAGGAGCGCTCCATCTCCCGGTTCAGGACACACACCAGGTTCTCCAGCGTGCCCCCCTTCAGCTCCAGCTCCTGGAGGCGCCGGCTCAGCTCCGACACCCGGGTCTTCTCGCTCTGGATCTGCAGCTCCAGGGCGGCCCCCCCGGCGCTGGGCAGCGGGGTGATGGGGGCGCACGCCCCCTGCGCTGGGGCCACGCCCCCCCCCGCTGACCTGACACATCTTCAGCTCCAGGTCCCTCAGGGACTGGTGCAGCTCCTGCAGCCGGAGGCTGGCCCCCTCCAGACTGGGGGGCTGCAGGCTCTCCAGGCTCACCTTGATGCCCATGATGAAGTGCAGGAGGAGGTTCAGGTGTTCGTAGGAGCACTGACGCTCGTGGTCCTGGACCTTCTCCTTCTCCACCTGGTGGAGAACAAAGAGAAGAACATCAGAACAGCAGAGAGGAACCACAGGAAGTGACCTGATGAGGAGACCTGAGAAATAAAGGAATAACACACACACACACACACACACACACACACACACACACACACACACACACACACACACACACACACTCACACACACACACACACACACACACACACACACACACACACACACACACCATGCTTCATTCATTCAGTCTGTCTCTCTCCTCCCTCTGGTTACAGATCAGGTGTGATCGCCATGGCAACGGCTGGTAAATGCATGAATCAGCTGATGTCCCACCTGCTGCACCTGGATAGGTCAGTTCACACCTGTCACAAACACACTCTGGCATCACAAGGAAGCTGATTGGCTGACTGTCCTACGCAGCGACAGAACGAGAAGGAGTCCGTCCCCCCACACCTGAACCCCAAGGGGCCAAGGGGCCCCCTGGTGGTCCTAGACTGGACCACCAGCCCTGAGACCACCAGCCCTGAGACCACCAGCCCTGAGACCACCAGCCCTGAGACCACTAGACCTGAGACCACCAGCCCTGAGACCACTAGACCTGAGACCACCAGCCCTGAGACCACCAGCCCTGAGACCACTAGACCTGAGACCACCAGCCCTGAGACCACCAGCCCTGAGACCACCAGCCCTGAGACCACTAGACCTGAGACCACCAGCCCTGAGACCACTAGACCTGAGACCACCAGCCCTGAGACCTCCAGCCTGTTCAGTCACATGATCACGCCACAGACTGCCATTGGTCGGCCTCACAGGCAGGAGACGACGCCAACATCTCCATCCACTCACAAGACAACAGATGACCCACCAGTGGGACCCCTGACCACACCCACCCTGACCACACCTACCCCTGACCACACCCACCCTGACCACACTTCCCTCTGACCACACCTCCCTCTGACCACACCTCCCTCTGACCACACCTCCCTCTGACCACACCTCCCTCTGACCACACCTACCTCTGACCACACCTCCCTCTGACCACACCTCCCTCTGACCACACCTACCTCTGACCACACCTCCCTCTGACCACACCTCCCTCTGACCACACCCCTTCCCCTGACTACTTGGTCCATTAATGGTGGTGTGTCGGACCCTCAACACACACTTCATGATGTCATAATAGAGTAACGTGAATACGTCACAATTACATGGTGTAAATACACAAACCTGATACACACACACACACCTTCACACACACACACCTTCACACACACACACACACCTTCACACACACACACCTTCACACACACACACACACCTTCACACACACACGCCTTCACACACACACACCTTCACACACACACACACACCTTCACACACACACACCTTCACACACACACACCTTCACTCACACACACCTTCACACACACCTTCACACACACACACCTTCACACACACACACACACCTTCACACACATACCTTCACACACACACGCCTTCACACACACACCTTCACTCACACACACACCTTCACACACACACGCCTTCACACACACACCTTCACTCACACACACACACCTTCACACACACACACACACCTTCACATACATACCTTCACACACACACCTTCACACACACACACACACACACACCTTCACACACACACGCCTTCACACACACACCTTCACACACACACACACCTTCACACACACCTTCACACACACACACCTTCACACACACACACCTTCACTCACACACACCTTCACTCACACACACCTTCACACACACACACCTTCACACACACACACACACCTTCACACACACACACACACCTTCACTCACACACACCTTCACACACACCTTCACTCACACACACCTTCACACACACACACCTTCACACACATACCTTCACACACACACCTTCACACACACACACCTTCACACACACACACACCTTCACACACACACACCTTCACACACACACACCTTCACACACACACCATCACACACATACCTTCACACACACACACGCCTTCACACACACACCTTCACACACACACACACACACCTTCACTCACACACACCTTGACTCACACACGCCTTCACACACACACCTTCACACACACACACACCTTCACACACACACGCCTTCACACACACGCCTTCACACACACACCTTCACACACACACACACCTTCACACACACACACACCTTCACACACACACCTTCACACACACGCCTTCACACACACAAGCCTTCACACACACACTCCTTCACACACACACACACACACACCTTCACTCACACACACCTTCACTCACACACGCCTTCACACACACGCCTTCACACACACACCTTCACACACACACCTTCACACACACACACGCCTTCACACACACACCTTCACACACACACACACACCTTCACACACACACACACACCTTCACTCACACACACCTCACACACACACCTTCACACACACACACTCCTTCACACACACACACACCCACCTTCACTCACACACACCTTCACAACACACACACCTTCACAACAACACACCCAACACACCTTCACTCACACACACCCTTCACACACACACGCCTTCACACACACACCTTCACACACACACACCTTCACACACACATACCTTCACACACACACAAGTTCACACACACACCTTCACACACACACACCTTCACACACACACCTTCACACACACACATCTTCACACACGCCTTCACACACACACACACACCTTCACACACACACACCTTCACACACACACACCTTCACACACACACACCTTCACACACGCCTTCACACACACACACACCTTCACACACACACACCTTCACACACACACACCTTCACACACACACACTTTCACACACGCCTTCACACACACACCTTCACACACACACACACCTTCACACACACACACCTTCACACACACACACCTTCACACACACGCCTTCACACACACACCTTCGCACACACACACACACACACACCTTCACACACACGCCTTCACACACACACCTTCACACACACACACACACCTTCACACACACACACCTTCACACACACGCCTTCACACACACACCTTCACACACACCTTCACACACACACCTTCACACACACACACCTTCACACACACGCCTTCACACACACACCTTCACACACACACCACACCTTCACACACACACACCTTCACACACACGCCTTCACACACCACACCTTCGCAACACACACACACCTTCACACACACGCCTTCACACACACACACACCTTCACACACACACACCTTCACTCACACACACCGTCACACACACACACCTTCAACAACACACCACACACCTTCACACACACACACACACCTTCACTCACACACACCTTCACACACACACACACACCTTCACACACACACACACCTTCACTCACACACACCTTCACACACACACACCTTCACACACACACACACACACACACACCTTCACTCACACACACCTTCACACACACACGCCTTCACACACACACCTTCACACACACACACCTTCACACACACATACCTTCACACACACACACAGACACACACACCTTCACACACACACACCTTCACACACACACCTTCACACACACACCTTCACACACGCCTTCACACACACACACACACACACCTTCACACACACACACCTTCAACACACACACACCTTCACACACACACACCTTCACACAGCCTTCACACACACACACACACCTTCACACACACACACCTTCACACACACACACCTTCACACACACACACCTTCACACACACACACCTTCACACACACGCCTTCACACACACACCTTCGCACACACACACACACACACACCTTCACACACACGCCTTCACACACACACCTTCACACACACACACAATCACACACACACACCTTCACACACACGCCTTCACACACACACCTTCACACACACACACACACCTTCACACACACACACACCTTCACACACACAGCCTTCACAACACACACCTTCACACACACACACACCTTCACACACACACACCTTCACACACACGCCTTCACACACACACCTTCGCACACACACACACACCTTCACACACACGCCTTCACACACACACCTTCACACACACACACCTTCACACACACGCCTTCACACACACACCTTCACACACACACACACACACCTTCACACACACACACACACCTTCACACACACGCCTTCACACACACACCTTCACACACACACACACCTTCACACACACACACACACACCTTCACTCACACACACCTTCACACACATACCTTCACACACAGACAGACACACACACACACACCTTCACTCACACACACCTTCACACACATACCTTCACACACACACACCTTCACACACGCCTTCACACACACACACACACCTTCACACACGCCTTCACACACACACACACCCTTCACACCACCACACACACCTTCACACACAGACACCTTCACTCACATACCTTCACACACACACACCTTCACACACATACACCTTCACACACACCACACCCTTCACACACATGCCTTCACACACACACACCTTCACACACACACACACACCTTCACACACACACACCTTCACACACATGCCTTCACACACATACCTTCACACACACACACACCTTCACTCACACACGCCTTCACACACACATACCTTCACACACACACACACACCTTCACACACACGCATACCTTCACACACACACACCTTCACACACACACACACCTTCACACACACACACACCTTCACACACACACGCCTTCACACACACGCCTTCACACACATACCTTCACACACACACACACACCTTCACACACACACACACCTTCACACACACACGCCTTCACACACACGCCTTCACACACACACACCTTCACACACACACACACACCTTCACACACACACACACCTTCACACACACACGCCTTCACACACACACCTTCGCACACACACACCTTCACACACACACCTTCACACACGACTTCACACACACACACCTTCACACACACATGCCTTCACACACACACACCTTCACACACACACCTTCACTCACACACACACCTTCACTCACACACACCTTCACACACATTCCTTCACACACACACGCCTTCACACACACACACCTTCACACACACACGCCTTCACACACACGCCTTCACACACACACACCTTCACACACACACACACACACACACCTTCACTCACACACACCTTCACACACACACACACACACACACACACACACACACATTCCTTCACACACACACGCCTTCACACACACACACCTTCACACACACACACACACACACACACACACATTCCTTCACACACACACGCCTTCACACACACACACCTTCACACACACACGCCTTCACACACACGCCTTCACACACACACACCTTCACACACACACACACACACACACACCTTCACTCACACACACCTTCACACACACACCTTCACTCACACACACCTTCACACACACACGCCTTCACACACACACACCTTCACACACACACGCCTTCACACACACACCTTCACTCACACACACCTTCACACACACACACCTTCACACACACACACACACACACCTTCACACACATACCTTCACACACACACACCTTCACACACACACACCTTCACACACACACACACACACACCTTCACACACGCCTTCACACACACACACCTTCACACACACACACACCTTCACACACACACACGCCTTCACACACACACACCTTCACACACACACACCTTCACACACATACCTTCACACACACACACACACGCCTTCACACACACACACCTTCACACACACACACCTTCACACACATACCTTCACACACATACCTTCACACACACACACACACGCCTTCACACACACACGCCTTCACACACACACACCTTCACACACACACACCTTCACACACACACACACACCTTCACACACACACACACACGCCTTCACACACACACGCCTTCACACACACACGCCTTCACACACACACGCCTTCACACACACATACCTTCACACACACATACCTTCACACACACACGCCTTCACACACACACACCTTCACACACACACACCTTCACACACACACACACACACACACACACACACACCTTCACACACACGCATACCTTCACACACATACCTTCACACACACACACCTTCACACACACACACCTTCACACACACACACACACCTTCACACACACACACACACCTTCACACACACATACCTTCACACACACGCCTTCACACACACACACCTTCACACACACATACCTTCACACACACACCTTCACACACACACACACACCTTCACACACACACACACACCTTCACACACACATACCTTCACACACACACACCTTCACACACACGCCTTCACACACACACACCTTCACACACACATACCTTCACACACACACACGCCTTCACACACACACACACCTTCACACACACACGCCTTCACACACACACACACCTTCACACACACACGCCTTCACACACACTCCTTCACACACACACACCTTCACACACACACACACCTTCACACACACACGCCTTCACACACACGCCTTCACACACACACACCTTCACACACACACACCTTCACACACACACACACACCTTCACACACACGCCTTCACACACACACACCTTCACACACACACACACCTTCACACACACACGCCTTCACACACACGCCTTCACACACACACACCTTCACACACACACACACACACCTTCGCACACACACACACACCTTCACACACACGCCTTCACACACACACACCTTCACACACACATGCCTTCACACACACACCTTCACACACGACTTCACACACACACACACACCTTCACACACACACACCTTCACTCACACACATACCTTCACACACACACACCTTCACACACACACCTTCACTCACACACATACCTTCACTCACACACGCCTTCACACACACCTTTACACACACATTAATGTACAGGGATGTGGTAACAAATGTGTAATAACTATTGAATAATGTAACTGTGTTAACTAAAGAACCTTCAGACTGATCCATCAACACGATCGGTTCTTCTCACTCTTTTGTCCAATCAGGTCGTTTTATTTCCATCCCGACTGAAAAATGCAGTTATAGATTTTTATAAGTCATTCCATGATCCAATAGTTATCACCACAGCCATTTTTACACATTTTTATGCAAATGATGACAAAAATATCTACTTACAGACGTATCGCAGCCAACAACATGAAATCTGCATGGAGCTTTAAATTTACTGCAGAACTTAATATGGTCCACATACTGCAAAACAAAGCATGACAGAAGCCAATGGGCTGTAGAACATGTAGCTGGAGGTCCATGATGAATCAGGAACACGTGAAGGAGCGTCCGTCTCTACATCTACCTTCTCTCTGGGGATCTTTTTCTTCGCACATCCTTCACAGATCATGGGGTACTTCGGACAGATTTCATCATGAGCCTAAAAACAGAGGACAGTTAGTTCAGGGTAGGACATGTCTCCTGGTCATCCACTGCAGCTCATTCTCTCCACGTTTGAAAGGTTTCTGTCATCACATGTCAGAATGTCAGCGTCACCACACGTGTAACGGTCATTTTAAACCTCTTTATTCAAAGAAACTGGTGATTCACCACCAGACACACACACTGGACCGTCTGTCAACACAATAACGGCTGTGGCATTCCTTTAGTTCAAATCCTGAAAAACAGAACTACATAGTCCAGAATGCATTGCACCACACTGGACCAATGAAGACTGATGGGGGCGTCACAAACCTGTGATCGATGCTTCACACAGTACACAATAATATTGTCACTAAACAGTGAAATAAAACGTGTCAGAAAAAGTGAAACAAATAAATCATGAGTTCTACTAAACCATCAGGTCACCAGACAGGAAACAGGAAACAGGAAACAGCGTGGGGGAACTTCCTGTTCAGAGTCCACAGCTGAACAGAGAAGATCTCAGCTGAGAACCAGCACAGCAGACATTTCCCACAATCCCTTTCTCTCCCCATCTTGCTCCTTTGTTTCATGGAGATGGTCTAATGACACCCCCACATCATCCAGAGGATCAATCTGTGGGGGCTGTGGGGGTACGTGTGTGCTCTATACACACCTTAGGGGGTGTGGGGGTACGTGTGTGCTCTATGCACACCTTAGGGGGTGTGGGGGTACGTGTGTGCTCTATGCACACCTTAGGGGGTGTGGGGGTACGTGTGTGCTCTATACACACCTTAGGGGGTGTGGGGGTACGTGTGTGCTCTATGCACACCTTAGGGGGTGTGGGGGTACGTGTGTGCTCTATGCACACCTTAGGGGGTGTGGGGGTACGTGTGTGCTCTATGCACACCTTAGGGGGTGTGGGGGTACGTGTGTGTTCTATACACACCTTAGGGGGTGTGGGGGTACGTGTGTGCTCTATACACACCTTAGGGGGTGTGGGGGTACGTGTGTGTTCTATACACACCTTAGGGGGTGTGGGGGTACGTGTGTGCTCTATACACACCTTAGGGGGTGTGGGGGTACGTGTGTGCTCTATACACACCTTAGGGGGTGTGGGGGTACGTGTGTGCTCTATACACACCTTAGGGGGTGTGGGGGTACGTGTGTGCTCTATGCACACCTTAGGGGGTGTGGGGGTACGTGTGTGCTCTATACACACCTTAGGGGGTGTGGGGGTACGTGTGTGCTCTATACACACCTTAGGGGGTGTGGGGGTACGTGTGTGCTCTATGCACACCTTAGGGGGTGTGGGGGTACGTGTGTGCTCTATGCACACCTTAGGGGGTGTGGGGGTACGTGTGTGCTCTATACACACCTTAGGGGGTGTGGGGGTACGTGTGTGCTCTATGCACACCTTAGGGGGTGTGGGGGTACGTGTGTGCTCTATACACACCTTTGGGGGTGTGGGGGTACGTGTGTGCTCTATGCACACCTTAGGGGGTGTGGGGGTACGTGTGTGCTCTATACACACCTTAGGGGGTGTGGGGGTACGTGTGTGCTCTATACACACCTTAGGGGGTGTGGGGGTACGTGTGTGCTCTATGCACACCTTAGGGGGTGTGGGGGTACGTGTGTGCTCTATGCACACCTTAGGGGGTGTGGGGGTACGTGTGTGCTCTATACACACCTTTGGGGGTGTGGGGGTACGTGTGTGCTCTATACACACCTTAGGGGGTGTGGGGGTACGTGTGTGCTCTATGCACACCTTAGGGGGTGTGGGGGTACGTGTGTGCTCTATGCACACCTTAGGGGGTGTGGGGGTACGTGTGTGCTCTATGCACACCTTAGGGGGTGTGGGGGTACGTGTGTGCTCTATACACACCTTAGGGGGTGTGGGGGTACGTGTGTGCTCTATACACACCTTAGGGGGTGTGGGGGTACGTGTGTGCTCTATGCACACCTTAGGGGGTGTGGGGGTACGTGTGTGCTCTATGCACACCTTAGGGGGTGTGGGGGTACGTGTGTGCTCTATACACACCTTAGGGGGTGTGGGGGTACGTGTGTGTTCTATACACACCTTAGGGGGTGTGGGGGTACGTGTGTGTTCTATACACACCTTAGGGGGTGTGGGGGTACGTGTGTGTTCTATACACACCTTAGGGGGTGTGGGGGTACGTGTGTGTTCTATACACACCTTAGGGGGTGTGGGGGTACGTGTGTGCTCTATGCACACCTTAGGGGGTGTGGGGGTACGTGTGTGCTCTATACACACCTTAGGGGGTGTGGGGGTACGTGTGTGCTCTATACACACCTTAGGGGGTGTGGGGGTACGTGTGTGCTCTATGCACACCTTAGGGGGTGTGGGGGTACGTGTGTGCTCTATGCACACCTTAGGGGGTGTGGGGGTACGTGTGTGTTCTATACACACCTTAGGGGGTGTGGGGGTACGTGTGTGATCTATACACACCTTAGGGGGTGTGGGGGTACGTGTGTGCTCTATGCACACCTTAGGGGGTGTGGGGGTACGTGTGTGCTCTATACACACCTTAGGGGGTGTGGGGGTACGTGTGTGCTCTATACACACCTTAGGGGGTGTGGGGGTACGTGTGTGCTCTATGCACACCTTAGGGGGTGTGGGGGTACGTGTGTGCTCTATACACACCTTAGGGGGTGTGGGGGTACGTGTGTGCTCTATGCACACCTTAGGGGGTGTGGGGGTACGTGTGTGCTCTATACACACCTTAGGGGGTGTGGGGGTACGTGTGTGCTCTATACACACCTTTGGGGGTGTGGGGGTACGTGTGTGTTCTATACACACCTTAGGGGGTGTGGGGGTACGTGTGTGTTCTATACACACCTTAGGGGGTGTGGGGGGTACGTGTGTGTTCTATACACACCTTAGGGGGTGTGGGGGTACGTGTGTGATCTATACACACCTTAGGGGGTGTGGGGGTACGTGTGTGTTCTATACACACCTTAGGGGGTGTGGGGGTACGTGTGTGTTCTATACACACCTTAGGGGGTGTGGGGGTACGTGTGTGCTCTATACACACCTTAGGGGGTGTGGGGGTACGTGTGTGTTCTATACACACCTTAGGGGGTGTGGGGGTACGTGTGTGCTCTATACACACCTTAGGGGGTGTGGGGGTACGTGTGTGTTCTATACACACCTTAGGGGGTGTGGGGGTACGTGTGTGTTCTATACACATCTCAGGGACCTGAAGCTGGTTGACAGCTGGTTCAGCTCCGTTCAAATCCCCGGCTGCTGTTACTACTTCACACACACACACCTTCATAGTAATACCTGTATTACTGTAATGTAGTAATACCTGTATCTGTAGTAATACAGATACAGGTATCTGTAGTAATCTGTAGTAATACCTGTATAATACAGGTATTACTACAGATATTACTATAGGTATTACTACAAATATTACTATAGGTATTACTACAAATATTATTACAGGTATTACTACAGATATTACTACAGGTATTACTACAGATATTACTAAAGGTATTACTACAGATATTACTATAGGTATTACTACAGATATTACTACAGGTATTACTACAGATATTACTACAGATATTACTACAGATATTACTACAGATGTTACTACAGATATTATTACAGGTATTACTATAGATATTACTACAGATATTACTACAGGTATTACTACAGATATTACTACAGGTATTACTACAGATATTACTACAGGTATTACTACAGATATTACTACAGGTATTACTACAGATATTACTATAGGTATTACTACAGATATTACTACAGGTATTACTACAGATATTACTACAGATATTACTACAGATATTACTACAGATGTTACTACAGATATTATTACAGGTATTACTATAGATATTACTACAGATATTACTACAGGTATTACTACAGGTATTACTACAGATATTACTACAGGTATTACTACAGATATTACTACAGATATTACTACAGATATTACTACAGATGTTACTACAGATATTATTACAGGTATTACTATAGATATTACTACAGATATTACTACAGGTATTACTACAGATATTACTACAGGTATTACTACAGATACTACTACAGGTATTACTACAGGTATTACTACATTCATTCATTCATTTTCTGCTGCTGTACCCGCCGTAGCGGGTCACAGGAAGCTGGAGCCTATCCCAGCTGGCATAGGGTGTGAGGCGGGGGACACTCCGGGCATGACGCCAGTGCATCACGGGGCCACACACAAAGACAGACAACCACACACACACACTCACTCACTCCTGCGAGCAATTTGGGACCGGCAGATATTACTAAATGTGTGTGAAGGTTCTGTCAGCTTGGTTCAGTGTCCAGAGGAGAAAATATGAATTAAAGGTAAAGAAACCTATTGAGTGAAAACAAAAGTAAAATAAAAAACTATTACATCTTTAGTTTTTTAAGACTATCAGGCATTAAAATTTTGATTAAAATAATTTTTTTTTCTTTGTACTAAAACAGTTATGATGTTATTAATAAAATCATTAAAATTACATTTGTTTAGTTTTTATGTTGTACTTTTAGCAAAACTCAATCCCTGCGTACGGCTTCTTCTGTATATTCTGTTGGGATGCACAATTCTTTTTGAAGCGTATCCCAGGATGCACTACTTTCTGGACTCTGGTGATCAGAGCAGGTCCACACACCTAGAGGAACGTAGAACCGGGTCAGAACATTGTGTGGAGGAACCCAGAGGAGCTGACCTTGATGTTCTTCAGCAGGAAGGCTTCTTTGCAGTATTTACAGTTGAGTCTCCTCTCTGGACACTCCCTCTCGTTGTGGCGCTCCTGTTCATTGGCTCTCATCAGCTCTTTACAGGACGGGCAGAGGATGATCATGAAGTCACAGCTGCCCTCGTGGTTCGCCTGCAGATGACCAACATCAACGGTTTCAGTGTGTTTAGGATCTTCAACCTGATTCATTCAGGTGGGACTGAACTGACCCCACATGTCAACACCAGAGGTCCAGGTCTAGATGAGACCTTCAGGCTACACAGGAGTATGACACATGTTACAGTCAGTTCTGACCCATCCAACCCTAACATGATGTAGCATGTGAACAGACACTCCGTCATTCACGCTTTCACGACTGTTCACCTCGAACTCCTTGATGGTTCCCGTCCACGAACATCCCTCATTGGGACAGACGGCGGCCAGAGCCTCCACCTCCCGTCTGGCAGCATTGTCAGGGAACGCCTGCAGAGAGACGCAGACGGGTCAGTTCCAGTCCGGGAGGAAGTCATGTGACAGGAAGAAACCCTCTGACTGCAGGGTGATAGCCGTCACTAATCACAATTTAAATAACTGCCGCTTTAAAACAAAATAAGAACGAGCTCCAACAGCGTCAGCTGGATAATGATGGACGAATGTGACAGATTGTTTTTACAGCTGAGTCACACATTTTTACAAACCAATGAACCATAAGATTACAATATGACAGATTTATGATAGATTTTGGTAGAGATTTATTTTTCACCTAATCGTTCTTTATATGTTTTGTTTGGCTGTAAATTTCACTCCAGGAGCAACACCAGTGCACCGCGGAGCCACAGGAAGGACAAACACACACACTCCTACGGGCAATTTGGACCGGCCAATTAACCTGAAGTTCATGTTTTTGGAGGGGGGAGGAATCCGGAGAACCCAGAGAAACACCCCCCCCCCCCCCGTACAAGGGGAGAGCATGCAAATTCCCCTTGAGCGGGACTCGAACCCACAACCTCCTTGCTGTGAGGCGACAGCGCTACCCACTGCACCACCCTAAGACTAACGCAATAATCTAACATTCAAACTGTAACCATGGTGATTCAAGGTTCAGATTAACGCTGTTGAACAAGTTATTCCAGAGAATCATCATTAGCAGCGTCCACCTTCACCAAACCTTAATCTGATCATGAAACGGCAGATTATTAATCTAAATCTGACGTTTCTTTCCTGACTGTTGGTCACATGACCACAGAGAAGATTCCTGGTCTGCTCCAGAACTGAACGAGGAACACGTATGTCTCTGGAAGCCCAGTCAGAACAACAGGAACACGTCCTCCAACAGAGACACCTGACAGACCCCATGAGTCATGTGACCTGTCACAGGTAGGGGGTTCAGTCCCCTCTCTCACCACTGGAGGAGACTGAGATGAATGTGTCCTGATGCCCTGATGGCTGGAAGGAGCACAGACTGAAATACACTCCTTCTTCTCCTTTGGGCTTTTCCCTTCAGGGGTCGCCACAGCCAATCAGTCGCTTCCATCTAACCCTCCATCTAACCCTCCATCTAACCCAGTCTTTTTTAGCTTCCACCATTTCGTCCTCTGCTCTGTCTTTGTCCTCTTCATCTTCCTCACCACCAGAGTCATCCTACACACCACCATCCTATGCTGTTTGGCTACACTCTCACCTACCACTACTTTACAGTCACTGATCTCCTTCAGGTTACATCGTCTACACAAGATGTAGTCTACCTGTGTGCTCCTACCACCACTCTTATAGGTCACCCTATGTTCCTGCCTCTTCTGGAAGAAAGTATTCACTACAGCCATTTCCATCCTTTTTGCAAAGTCAACTACCATCTGTCCTTCTGCGTTCCTCTCCTGGACACCAAACCTGCCCATCACCTCCTCATCACCTCTGTTACCTGCACCAACATGTTCATGTATACGTGTATGAAAGTGTAAGACAGAAATGCACTTATACACACGTATATACACTTATATGCACGTATATACACTTATACACACGTATATACACTTATATGCACGTATATACACTTATATACACGTATATACACTTATATACACGTACATACACGTATATACACTTGTATACACTTATATACACGTATATAAACTTATATACACGTATATACACGTATATACACTTATATACACGTACATACATGTATATACACTTATATACACTTATATACACGTATATACACTTATATACACGTACATACACGTATATACACTTGTATACACTTATATACACGTATATAAACTTATATACACGTATATACACGTATATACACGTATATAAGTGTATATACGTGTATATACACGTATATACACTTATATACGTGTATATACACGTATATACACTTATATACACGTACATACACGTATATACACTTGTATACACTTATATACGCACGTCCAGTATGTTGTAAATAATTGTTAAATAATTGTTATGTGGGCGGCGTGGCGGCGCGGTGTCCAGTGTGTAGCGCTGTCGCCTCACAACACGGCGGTTCTGCTCTGTGTGGAGTTTGCGTGTTGTCCCGTGTCTGGGGGGGTTCTCTCCAGGTTCTCCAGATTCCTCCCCCCTCCAGAAACATGAACTTCAGGTTAATTGGTTTATCTCACATTTACTGTGAGGCCTCACGCCCCCAGAGGGCTGGGAGAGACTCCAGCCCCCCCACAGCAGAGGAAACAGAGATACAGGATCTAGAAAACGACTGGATCAATAATCTGAATGAACGTTTTGTTAATCACTGATCACCATTAGTGACTAACACCAGACGTGGGGGTGGTGTTACCCTCCTGAGGGGGGGTGGAGCAGTATCAGTGTGGACTGGTTCCTGTTGCTGTACTTACCCCCCCTGGCTGCAGGATGGAGGTGGGGTCCTCAAACAGGTCCTCCTTGATGCAGGCGCCACACTTCTGTGGTCCACAGCTGGGGGGGACACGTCACATGAGTATGGATACATAGCAACCCCCCCCATGTACCAGACCACAGATAGAGTTCACTGGGGGGAACATCATCATCTCATCAACACCTGAAAAAACACCTGAGTGACCTCACATGACCCCCAGTGTCCCATTAATGTTCATGTGTTCATTTAAAACCATCATCGAACCATCACTAACTGGTTTGGAACCAGTGGACCAGAACCAGTGGACCTGAACCAGTGGATCAGAACCAGTGGACCAGAGCCAGTAGACCAGAGCCAGTGGACCAGAACCAGTGGATCAGAACCAGTGGACCTGAACCAGAGGATCAGAACCAGTGGACCAGAACCAGAGGATCAGAACCAGTAGACCAGAACCAGTAGACCAGAACCAGTAGACCTGAACCAGTAGACCAGAACCAGTGGACCTGACCCAGTGGACCAGAACCAGTGGACCTGAACCAGTGGATCAGAACCAGTGGACCAGAGCCAGTAGACCAGAGCCAGTGGACCAGAACCAGTGGATCAGAACCAGTGGACCTGAACCAGAGGATCAGAACCAGTGGACCAGAACCAGAGGATCAGAACCAGTAGACCAGAACCAGTAGACCAGAACCAGTAGACCAGAACCAGTGGACCAGAGCCAGTGGACCAGAACCAGTGGATCAGAACCAGTGGACCAGAACCAGTGGACCAGAGCCAGTGGACCAGAACTAGTAGACCACAACCAGTGGACCTGAACCAGTGGATCAGAACCAGTGGACCACAACCAGTAGACCAGAACCAGTGGACCAGAACCAGTGGATCAGAACCAGTGGACCAGAGCCAGTAGACCAGAACCAGTAGACCTGAACCAGTGGACCAGAACCAGTAGACCAGAACCAGTAGACCAGAGCCAGTGGACCAGAACCAGTGGACCAGAACTAGTAGACCAGAACCAGTAGACCTGAACCAGTAGACCTGAACCAGTGGATCAGAACCAGTGGATCAGAACCAGTGGACAAGAACAAGTAGACCTGAACCAGTAGACCTGAACCAGTGGATCAGAACCAGTGGATCAGAACCAGTGGACCAGAACCAGACCCTCTGGTGGTTTTCTGGACCATGACACCAAACTGGTTCTTCTTGAATGAATGAAGCTGATGAAGAGGAACACCCCCCCCCCCTACATTGAAGCATTATGGGAGCTGCTCTGCTTCCTGTGGGGGGGGGGGTATCAGGAAATATCTCAGCCTGTCTGAGGCCTCTGTCCGGGAGGGGGGGTTCGGGAGGTGTGACAACACCCCGCCCGCCCCCCCCAACCCCGTTGAACTGGTTCAGGTCAGGTCTGCTCTCACACGGCTGAGGCCCGGTTCCGGTCCACGGGGCTCCACCGGGACCCCCCGATCCCGTTAACGCGGTCCGACCAGCCGGTCGGCGGCGGTCCGGGTTCCGTTCACACCGGAGATCCCGGTACCCCCCGTGATGGAGGCTCACAGACCGAACCGGGAGTCAGCAGCCCGGTAGACGTTTACCGACCGAATAAAAGGAGGTTCGCGGACCGGAGGAGGACTCCCGTTACCGTCTACGAACGGTGGTAACGGGAGGGCGGCCGGTAACGGGAGGAGGGCCGGTAACGGGAGGAGGGCCGGTAACGGGAGGAGGGCCGGTAACGGGAGGGGGGCCGGTAACGGGAGGAGGGCCGGTAACGGGAGGAGGGCCGGTAACGGGAGGAGGGCCGGTAACGGGAGGAGGGCCGGTAACGCGCTGCGCCATGACGCGACTCACCTCACGATCCGGTTCAGACAGAACGAACAGAACCGGTGCCCGCACCGGGCCTGGACGGGCCGCCGGAGGACCTTCAGGCAGGACCGACACAGGTGTTTGTCCTGCGGGCCCCCGGCCATCACCCCCCGGGGGAAACCCGGTCTGCTGCCTTCCAGGGAAGATGGAGGAGACGGATCCTGAGCAGCCATGATGCCCTGAACGGACCGGGGGCTCCGCGGGGGGGGGCTCAAAGGGGAAAACACAGACACATGTAGTCCACCAGACCCCCCCGATCAGCCATCACCCCCCTGCCGGGTGTCCGGGTGTTCATTCCTCTGGTGATCAGCTCAGATCCTCTGTTCACACTCACCGCACGGAATCATGGTGATGGAGGAGGCTTCAGGTGTAGGACGGCATGTCCACCGCCAGGGGGGGCTGTCCACCAGAACCACATCCACCAGAACCACATCCACTAAACCGGGGGGGGGGGACGTCCACTGGAACTGAATCCACTGGAACCACATCCACCTGTCATCAAAGGGCCAGATGTAACTAATAAATGTAACTAAATGTAACTCAATGTAATGTAACTAAATGTAACTACTCCTTAATGTAACTAATAAATGTAACTAAATGTAACTCAATGTAATGTAACTAAATGTAACTACTCCTTAATGTAACTAATAAATGTAACTAAATGTAACTCAATGTAATGTAACTAAATGTAACTACTCCTTAATGTAACTAATAAATGTAACTAAATGTAACTCAATGTAATGTAACTAAATGTAACTACTCCTTAATGTAACTAATAAATGTAACTAAATGTAACTCAATGTAATGTAACTAAATGTAACTACTCCTTAATGTAACTAATAAATGTAACTAAATGTAACTCAATGTAATGTAACTAAATGTAACTACTCCTTAATGTAACTAATAAATGTAACTAAATGTAACTCAATGTAATGTAACTAAATGTAACTACTCCTTAATGTTAAATCAGTGAATTTCTGACTTATTCTAGTTCCAAACATTACAGTTAGACAGAAAAAACATGTTTGTTTGTTTCTCTGTTCTAACATAAATCCTTTTCATTTGTCAGGTTATTAAACCCACAGAACTCCATCAATCAAGGATCAAACTATCAATCAATAAAGAAAAATAAAGACATTAACTTTGTTTTTTGTCAAAGTTAAAAATGGCTTGATTACTGCATTGTGGGAAATGTAGTTTTTGGTCAAAGCACGCTTTTGACCTATTTATTTTTAGACGCTAACCTTTTTTGCTCTGGCGGGCCACATTAAATGATGTGGAGGGCCACATTTGCACCTGATGCAATGCATTATTATTACAGAGGGCCATATGTTACATTTAAATATCAGTCAAAAGGTACATTTTATTAAGTTTTAAATTTTAGCAAACGTAAATCGTGATTTTTTTGATCGTCTCTATTTTTTAAATTGTGATATTAAATAAAGCCATGTGTACATTCGTGCTTTTACGCAACCTAATTGTTCCTCATTCCTGTATGACAGCGGTAACATTCCGTTAACAGAAGTCAGTCGATGTTCGTTGTGTTAATGAGTCCGATTAGCTTTATTTCCACGCCTCTTCCGGTTGCAGTGTAATGTGACTTTTATTTTGAAACTCTGTCCGGAAGCGGCTCCTCGCAGCGCTGATTGACGCTGTTGACGTAGCTGCTCGCTAGCAGAGGAATGTCGCTGCTCCGCCGCCGCTGGGGTGACGGCCTGCCGGACTGACGGAGGAGGGGATGCCGCGGACACACACACACACACACTCTCTCTCTCACACACACACACACACTCTCACACACACACGTTCAGCCTCAGTGTGTGTTTCTGGAGCCTTTCCCACTCGCACCGTGTTGTGACCGCACCGGAGCTCCGCTAGCATGGTAAGCTAACGCTAGCTAACAGCCGGCTAGCGGAGGGCTGCGTCCCCGTTTGTTTCACAGGAGCGTCCAGTGTGGCTGCGGGGGGGACGTGTAGCGGGGAGAGTGGAGCATTATATCCAGCTATTAGTACAGTATTTCTAATTCTGGCCTTGAATTTTATTCCGTCCTTGACGAACTCAGACTGAAGCTCCAACATGATGACAGTGAACCATGTCTTGATTCATGTATTGATTCATGTCTTGATTCATGTATTGATTCATGTCTTGATTCATGTATTGATTCATGTATTGATTCATGTATTGATTCATGTCTTGATTCATGTCTTGATTCATGTATTGATTCATGTCTTGATTCATGTCTTGATTCATGTATTGATTCATGTATTGATTCATGTATTGATGATTTAAATGGGACAACACGACGAGCTTCACTTCACTGCTGGATATAATATTTGACAGAAATCCCACTAAAGCTAAATATTCGTGTCCCTGCTGCTGTCAGCGTCCTGTGAGCCACACTGTGTTTGTTACCAGCAGCATCGGGCTGGTGTGTGTGTGTGTGTGTGTGTGTGTGTGTGTGTGTGTGTGTGTGTGTGTGTGTGTGTGTGTGTGTGTATGAGAGGCCTCAGCCGCTGCCTGTGTGTGTTCTCTATCAGTCAGGCTTGAAACCCCTTCACACACACACACACACACACACACACACACACACACACACTCCACTGAGGGATGTGGTGGATCTCCTCTGGTTCTTCTAGCAGCGATGACCCAGAACCTTCTCCAGGTCCTGGATGATGGGTCTGACTGTGGTCTGGGCCGTTCTAACGCACATGAACACAAACTGGCCCAAAAGCTCAGGTGTAAAATAGTGATCAAACGTGTCACTGAGTTACTGGAGATGAGGACAGACAGTTTGCTGCTGTGTGAATGTTTAATGGAACCTGACCCGCTGGTTCTCCACAGCAATATGAAAGAGTTTGTTTCAAGGAAAGTTGTGCAGGAAACAGCTGTGGGGTTGTGGGTATTAGTGACACGTCACATGCTGAGCAGTCATGTGAGCCATTTCACTGGCTGTGTGTGTGTGTGTGTGTTGATTTTTTTCAGCTTCTAATGTCAGCAACAACAGAATATTTTTCTTGGCGTACCTGAGAAGGGGGTGGGGTTTGTCTTGTCTTTGTTTTTTCTGGCCCTGTGACGATCTGGCGTCTCATCTGGGGTGAACCCCACCTTTTGCTTGTAGCCAGCTGGGATAGGCTCCTGTGACCCATGAGGTCGATGAGTGGCTGTCGACCAGATGATGAAAGGTTATTTTGGGGTAACACATGTCAGAGGTGCAGCCTCACAACCGTATGAGTTTCAGTCTGTTTCAGTTTCAGTGCCTAACAGGCCTGACCTAAAATAATGTGTTAATTTATCCAACTGCACCATTAAACCAATTAAAGTCAACACTGACAGCCAAACCTCCTGTTGTGTTGAAGTTTGAGTGACTTTAAAGTTGTTCCAGTGGGCTGGTGTGACCCCGGCTGGAGGTCGTGTGTTTGTTCACTAGCCTAAAAGTGATCCTCCTGGTGAACGATAGAGAGAAAACCAGCGAGCAGCGGAGAGTGATTCCCTGGTTGACCAGCAGAAATGGACTGGTGTGGTGGATCATGTGATGCTGGTTGAGGTTCGTTGGTTTGTGTGCGTCTGATTGGCTGCTGCCCGTCTGACTCACCTGTCGGTTGGTGACGGTGTTTGAACACCTCTGTTCGATCCACGGCTGAAGGTCTGGGTTCACTTGTTGAGGTCTGCAGGAGGTCGGTTTGCTGACTCCTCTTCCTCATTCCGTCTGAGGAAGAGGAATCGTCCAGTCAAGAGACGTCTGGCTGCAGGTTTCTGTTGTTGTGTTGATGTAGTGAAGGTGTCATCACAGGTGTGTGCTGCTGTTCACTGTTTGTCAGACACTTTAACACCAATGCTTGTTAAGTCTCTCTTCCTGCCTCTGTCCCTCCCCAGACGCTGCTGGGAGTTTCCTTCACTGGGGCTGGGAGGACTGTCAGGATTTCCAGTGAGGTCTCAGAGAACTCCCACTAAACCTGTGTGTTGTCTTCATCTGAACTCATCTGGCCTTGGAGTTGCTTCTGGGTGTTAATTCCACACTTTTCCCTGAGTTGTGTGCATGATTTTTGGTGGAACTCCACTTCCCTTCCGAGTGTAAAAGCTCCTGAAGCGTTTGAACCCAGTGGAGATGTTTTCAGCGCTGAAGAAGCTGGTGGGCTCTGAGCCCGGGCCCCTTAGGGACAAGAACATCCCTGCTGGCCTGCAGTCCATGAACCAGAGTCTACAAAGACGCTTCGCCAAAGGGGTCCAGTACAACAGTAAGTACTGCAGTCGTCAGCCGGAACAGCCTTCATGGCCAACCTTCTGTTCCAGCAGCCGCTGAAACTTTTCTGCCAAGTTTCACGTGTGTGTTCTCTGTCTTCCAAGTGAAAATAGTGATCAGAGGGGACAGGAACACTGGGAAGAGTACGCTATGGCATCGACTGCAGGGCAAGAAGTTTGTGGAGGAGTACCTCCCCACTCAGGAGATCCAGGCCACCAGTATCCATTGGAACTACAAAAGTAAGCACACACCGACTCCCCACAGAACCACCTAAACTGCTGTAAGTCACCTTCAAGTGACTGTCTATCTGTCTATCTCTGGATGGAAATGTGACAGCAGCTGTTTCTGCCTTGATTCATTTCAGTGGCTCCGTATCAAGGTAAAGACCAGAGACTGTAGACTCACAGCGACCCGTAGCGCCAGTGTCCTGTAGCTAGTCGTAGAAACACTCCCAGCACTCCGTCCTCTGGTGTTTTTAGTGCCGTTGATCAGAGTCAGGTTTTTGTGTCTGTTCTCCACAGCTACTGACGATGTGGTGAAGGTGGAGGTGTGGGACGTTGTGGACAAAGGTGAGTGTGGATGTAGAGCAGACTGACCATAGCTACACACTCCTTCACACTCTCACCTCATTAAACACACACCAACTCTCACGCTCCTGTCCACGCTGATGATGTTCTCTTTTCTGCACCTCTCTTGCACTCATCTCAGGCCAAAAATACCCTCTTCCTGAAGGTGTAGGTGAGCACCACCTCTGTGTGTAGAAACTGAAGTCACCTGTGTGCTGTGGGTTTGCCCCACATGTGTAGGGTATCTAGAGGTCTGGCTGTATGTCTACGCCGTGACTTGATGACAGCAGCTGCACTGACATGAAGTAACCAATCAGATTAAAGATGGTGGTGGAAACTTGTGCTCCGTGTGTGTAACCTGTGTGTGTCTGGTTTCCTGTTCCATCAGGCAAAGGCAAGAGACGTGGAGACAACCTGAAACTGGAGAACGAGCCCCAAGAGGTGGAGTAACGTCTGCTGTCTGTTCTGTTCTTCCTCTGAGAGGAACACGTGTGTTTAACGTGTGTAACGTGTGTTTAATGTGTGATTAACATGTGTTTAACGTGTAACGTGTGTGTTTAATGTGTGTTTAACGTGTAACGTGTGTTTAATGTGTAACGTGTGTTGAACGTGTGTTTAACATGTGTGTAACATGTGTGTAACATGTGTGTAACATGTGATTAACATTGTTTAACATGTGTGGAACATGTGTGGAACGTGTGTTTAACATGTGTTTGTGTGTTTAGCGTGTGTTTAACGTGTGTTTGTGTGTTTAGCGTGTGTTTAATGTGTGTGTTTAATGTGTGTGTAATGAGTGTTTAACATGTAACGTGTGTTTAACATGTGTGTAACACAAGTGTAATGCGTGTGTAACGCGTGTTTAATGCGTCTGTAACGCATGTGTAACGTGTGTGTGTAATGGGTTACATGTGTTTAACCCGTGTGTAAGGTGTTTCTAACTGGTGTTTAGCGCGTTGTAACGAGTGTGTAATGCGTGTTTAGAGCATGTTTAACGCATGTTTAATGCATGTTTAACTTGTGTGTAACATGCGTTTAACTGTGTGTAACGTGTTTTTAATGTGTGTTTAAAGTGTGTTTGACCTATGTGTAATGCGTGTTTAACGCATGTGTAATGTGTGTGTAATGGGTGTGTAACACGTGTTTAACATGTGTATAATGCATGTGTAACACATGTTTAACGTGTGTGTGTGTGTGTGTGTGTGTGCAGTCAGATGAGGTGGCCCTGGACGCTGAGTTCCTGGACGTGTACAAGAACTGTAACGGAGTCATCATGATGTTCGACATCACCAAGCAGTGGTGAGCTGCGTGTGTCTGTGGGCCGACCCGTGTGTCGGTGGAGTCTGAACATACAATATGTATGAACAGCTTAGATTCCATCAGGTTAAGTTCCACTGGTGGAAACACAAACCTTCACGTGCACTTAGTGTGAGGGCAGAATGTAGGACTCACCAGTGAATGGTGAGCCGTGTTGGTGAACATCACACTGCTTTGCCATCTGGTTCATGTGTAATATTCATGCTAATATTTAGCGTGTAGATCATCCAGAAACATGCAGACAAACATGATTCATCATTCACTTTGTAAACATGGAGGCATGAAATATTTGTTATGGATTTACAGTTAAAAACCAATCAATCAACCTCTATCTGTGCAGTGTTTAATCACATCAGCTGACATTTCAAAGCGCTTTAATAGAGAAACCCAGCAGATAACGTGATGATGTATAGTTCACACGTATGAACTTTATATATTACATATGTGTACGTGACCAGGGTTGTGTTCACATCTGCAGCTCCTACATGTTGACAGACGTGGTTTTCTTCTCCATGTCCTGGTGAACGTTGTGTTGTGGGGTCATTTCAGGACTTTTAACTACATCCTGAGGGAGCTGCCCAAGGTGCCCCCCCACGTGCCCGTGTGTGTGCTGGGGAACCACAGGGACATGGGGGAACACCGCGTCATCCTCCCCGACGACATCAGAGACCTGATCGCTGGCCTCAACAGGTACAAACCAGTGTGTGTTCATCTGGAGACGGACTGGGGCTCAGACACGGGTCAGGGGTCACCAGGGGTCACATCTGTCAGTCATGACTCCTCTAGCTCGTCAGACTAAACTGACCATGTGACGTCTGGTTACAATTCAAGGTGTAAGGGAGGAGTTAAAGTGTTTGTAGGTGAGATGTTGTGATGTTTGTGGAGCCTTCAGATCTACTGACGGGTCACAAATGAGTCCAGTGACAAACGAGTCCAGTGTCAAACGAGTCCAGTGACATACGAGTCCAGTGACAAACGAGTCCAGTGACATACGAGTCCAGTGACAAACGAGTCCAGTGACAAACGAGTCCAGTGACAAACGGGTCCAGTGTCAAACGAGTCCAGTGACATACGAGTCCAGTGTCAAACGAGTCCAGTGACAAACGAGTCCAGTGACAAACGGGTCCAGTGACATACGAGTCCAGTGACATACGAGTCCAGTGACAAACGAGTCCAGTGACAAACGTGTCCAGTGTCAAACGAGTCCAGTGTCAAACGAGTCCAGTGACATACGAGTCCAGTGACATACGAGTCCAGTGACAAACGGGTCCAGTGTCAAACGAGTCCAGTGACAAACGAGTCCGAGTGGAGTAACAAACGGGTCCAGTGACAAACGAGTTGAGTAACAAACGTGTCCAGTAACAAACGTGTCCAGTGACAAACGGGTCCAGTGACAAACGGGTCCAGTGTCAAACAAGTCCAGTGACAAACGGGTCCAGTGACAAACGGGTCCAGTGACAAACGGGTCCAGTGACAAACGAGTCCATAACAAACGGGTCCAGTGACAAACGAGTCCAGTGACAAACGGGTCCAGTGACAAACGGGTCCAGTGACAAACGAGTCCAGTGTCAAACGAGTCCAGTGTCAAACGTGTCCAGTGACAAACGGGTCCAGTGACAAACGAGTCCATAACAAACGGGTCCAGTGACAAACGGGTCCAGTGACAAACGGGTCCAGTGACAAACGAGTCCAGTGTCAAACGAGTCCAGTGACAAACGAGTCCAGTGTCAAACGAGTCCAGTGTCAAACGAGTCCAGTGACAAACGGGTCCAGTGACAAACGGGTCCAGTGTCAAACGAGTCCAGTGTCAAACGAGTCCAGTGACATACGAGTCCAGTGACATACGAGTCCAGTGACAAACGGGTCCAGTGACAAACGGGTCCAGTGTCAAACGAGTCCAGTGTCAAACGAGTCCAGTGACATACGAGTCCAGTGACAAACGAGTCCGAGTGGAGTAACAAACGGGTCCAGTGACAAACGAGTTGAGTAACAAACGTGTCCAGTAACAAACGTGTCCAGTGACAAACGGGTCCAGTGACAAACGGGTCCAGTGTCAAAGAAGTCCAGTGACTAACGGGTCCAGTGACAAACGGGTCCAGTGACAAACGAGTCCAGTGACAAACGGGTCCAGTGACAAACGAGTCCATAACAAACGGGTCCAGTGACAAACGAGTCCAGTGACAAACGGGTCCAGTGACAAACGGGTCCAGTGACAAACGAGTCCAGTGTCAAACGAGTCCAGTGTCAAACGGGTCCAGTGACAAACGGGTCCAGTGACAAACGAGTCCATAACAAACGGGTCCAGTGACAAACGGGTCCAGTGACAAACGGGTCCAGTGACAAACGAGTCCAGTGTCAAACGAGTCCAGTGTCAAACGAGTCCAGTGACAAACGGGTCCAGTGACAAACGAGTCCAGTGTCAAACGAGTCCAGTGACAAACGGGTCCAGTGACAAACGGGTCCAGTGACAAACGGGTCCAGTGAGACGTTCTGCTGTGTTTCAGACCGATGGGCTCGTCTTACATTCACTATGCTGAGTCCTCCATGAAGAACGGCTTTGGTTTGAAATACCTGCACAGGTTCTTCAACATCCCCTTCCTGCAGCTCCAGGTGATTCGATTGTATTAGATTATTACTGGGCGTTCTTCTGGTGCTGCTTTCTAACGGGGGGGTGTTCCTGTGCAGAGAGAGACGCTGCTGAGGCAGCTGGAGACCAACCAGCTGGACATGGACGCCACCCTGGAGGAGCTGTGTGTCCAGCAGGAGACCGAGGACCAGAACTATGAGATGTACGTCTGAGTTCCTCCTGTTAACCCCTTTAGTTCACTGAGTGCCTCAGAATCCAGTGGGGGGGGTCAGCCTTCAGCACAGAGTCTGACCCCCCCTCGGACGTCTCAGATGAACCCCTCTGAACACCTTTGTGATGTTTGCAGCTTCCTGGAGAACCTGGAGTCTCGCAGCAAAGCGTTTGGTTCTCCTGGTCCGGCCAACGGGCAGAGCCCCTCCTCCGGCTCCCAGTCCCCCATCGTCCCCCCCAGCGGGGCGTCCACAGGCAGCTCCAGCCCCAGCACCCCCCAGCCCCCCATCCCCACCCAGGTGCTCCCACAGTCACCGTCTGTGTGTGCAGCGTCCCCCCCGCCTCCCTCAGCTGCAGCGAGCTCCACTGCCTCCCCCAGCATGGAGGGCAAACCCCCCGCCCAGTCGCCAGATCACCTCCAGTCAGCACCTCCTGGGGCCCCCCCCTCACAAAAACGGAGCTTCATCTCCCGCTGGTTTGGTTCATCACCCGCTGCTGAGGGGATGGCGTCTGTAGCAGGTCTCACACACACACACACGCACACACACACACACACACACACACACACACACTAAACCAGCGGTCCCCTTTCCCCCCACGGACCGTCTTCATCTGCTCCATACTGGTTAACACACCAGGACGGCTGTAGTCTAATAATAAATCAGTGGTTTAATGTAAAATGCAGACGTCAACAGACAATAAACAACCTTTTTTCATTAATTGATAATCAATATCTCTGTAAACAAAATAATTGTCAGAAATAATTCTATTAAAAACTGATTGAAGTGACTGAACTGATGAGGTTTATTTTAAATATAGTGACTCAGTTCATTCAACGTAGGACAAATACTGATCATTATCAATAAAAGGGTGAACAGTCAATCAATAATAATAATTACAGTAATGAATTAGTGGTGGGGGACCGCTGATCAAGGGGTAACGGAGACAATGACACCTGAAGTGTGTTCCGGACGTCCAGTTTTCTTTACGGTCACAGCAGAAAGTCCCACTTCACAGAGACAGGAGGTTGGAAATGGAAGCAGGGATTAAGATACTTTTAGGGTCTCAGGATAATCTGCCTTGACTTTAATCCAGAACACTGGGGCAGTTGTGGGCGCTTAAATTTAGGGGTAACGGCTGGTAACCGGTCACGTGACCCAGACCTGTCAAGAGGCACAGGCGCACGCATTCGTCTGTGTGTCATTCAGCACAGACGTCACTTTAGAAAAACATCTTTCAGACTCTGAAATAACAGGACCTGATCGATCGATCGATTGATTGATCGATCTACAGTCACCAGGATGTACAAAACAAGTTTCTATTTCAATATTTCAGTGTAGATTTTAGGAGAAATAAAAGTTGTACCAACGTTTATCAGTCAGACCAGAGGACTGATGGATCATGGGACTCCATTGTTCCAGGGGGGTGTCATGTGATTGACAGCAGTAGCGTTCCTGTGACCCTCCCCCATGTTGTTCATGTGAGTGTCCTGATAGACTCCATGGGTCTTGCCCCCCCAGAGGTGACCTCTGCAGGTGGAGCTGCTCAGGTTCAGAGTGTGGACGACTTTGTCCCGGACGACCGGCTGGATAAAGGCTTCCTGGAGGACAGCCTGCCCCCCCCCAGGCCCAAGCTGCCCCAGCCTGCCCCGGGGCCGGCCGACAGTGACAGGTGAGGATGGAGCTGCTGGGAGGCGTTCATGGGGTGTGAACCCAGTCTGGGGGGGCTTTCTCTGCTCTCCAGTGGTGGAACAGGAATAGTGACTAGTGAGAGGACCAACCTGTTCCTGTTGTCTGTGTTCAGTGATGGTGAACGAGGGAACCCCCTGGTGTCTGGTCTCCAGGACGAGCTGGATCCTGATGACAGGGAGCCCAGCCTCCCCCAGCCCCGCACACTGCCCCCCAGTAAAGATGTCACACTGACCAGTGACGAGGAAGACGGACCCCCAGCGGTCCACAGAGTCCCAGCAGACCTGGACCTGGATGAGGCGCAGCTGAGAGCGTGAGTTCCTGTCAGTCACACTGAGGGTCTAAACCCCCAGTGGTCTAACTCCAGCCCTCTGGTTGTTCCAGGCCGGTGACCCCCACCTCCAAAGCCAAGCTGACGTCTGCAGCTCCCGCCCCCCTCCCTCTGACGCCGGCGGAGCAGCCGTCCCGACACCGGGGCAGGAAACCAGGACCAGCCAGAGCCCAGGACTCAGACTCGGACACCGAGGCCCCCGTCGCTCAGCAGATGCTCTCCTTCGTGATGGACGACCCCGACTTTGAGTCAGAAGCATCAGACACACCAAAAATAGCGAAGGTGAACACCCCCCCCCCCCCCACACACACACACACACACACACACACACAGGGCGTCACAACGGATTCAAGGTGGTCTTTCTTGATTGGATGAACGTCCACCAACAGACGGGAGCGGTCTGAACCCCCCTCTCATGTCCTGCTGGTCTTTCTGCTCCACCAGGATACGTTTCCTGTGAGAGACGAGCTTCTGTCTGATCTGTCTGATGAAGAGGTGCACCCCGCCCCCCCGGGGCCTGAACCCCTGAAGCCCACGGTGATCAGCTTCAGGCCTCAGGACGACTCGGACCTGTTCGGTCTGGGCCTCCAGCAGGAGGCTCCGGCCGCCAGAGACAGCAGCGAGGAGCAGGAAGGTCAGGCTGCTGCCCCCGCTCCACCCTGATGATGTTCTGTTGTCTCCTATGCTGTCTAACCAACCACTGCTCTGACTGACCCCCCCAGAAAAAGACTGCAAACACTCCTACAAAGACAAGAAGAAGAAGAAAAAGAAAAACAAGGAGGTGAAGTGTTTCTCAGTATCAATGCATCAGATCAATAATCACCAATAACACGCTTGTGTCCTCCACCCCCAGGACGAGGAGAAGAGCAGGAAGAAACCCAAACACAAGAAGAAGGAACGGGAGGACGCTGCAGCTCCAGACGACAGAAAGAAGAAGAAACCCCGGCCCAAGAAAACACAGGTGGACGAGTTGGAGGACTTCCTGGGTGGGGGGGCACTGGTCAGGAGGGATGATGGAGACTACGAGGAACTCTAAACGCTGCTGCTGGGGGGGGTTGAAACAGCAAGGACACACACACACACACACACCAGGGTGCTGCTCCCTGTGACCCCCCCTCTGGTTGGGTCCCTCCTCCTGACTGCTGCTGTCGTCTCCATTCAGTCCAGATAGACAGTAAACTGGGGGGGGAACCCAAACCCAGTATGAGTCTGGACAGTAAACTGGTGGTCCTGGGACATGAACACGTCTGTAAATAGATGAACATGAATGTTGTCGTGGTGGGTGTGATGATGAAGAGCATGTTGGGGGGCAGCAGGTGTGGTTGTGTTTCAGCTCCAGATGAGTGATGACTTCCTGTCCACACCAACACCCCCACATCTAAAGCGTGTCCCCCCTGTTCACCAGCCTGTGGTGATGACTTCCTGTCCACACCAACACCCCCACATCTAAAGCGTGTCCCCCCTGTTCACCAGCCTGTGGTGATGACTTCCTGTCCACACCAACACCCCCACATCTAAAGCGTGTCCCCCCTGTTCACCAGCCTGTGTTCACCTCTGAACTCTGTTCAAGGGAGAAACGCCGTCTGTTTGGGGTACGGTGGAAGTGGAAAAGCTTGACAGAGTTCAGAGAAGTTTTCTCCCGTAACTCTGAAAGCCGCTCCAGGATGTAGTCACATCCATAGTGAGCCATCTGATCACAAGAAGGTCAAAGGTGAACACATCCAACACACATTAAGGCTGGGTTTAAGATTCCATTACTTGGATCACATTCAGTTTCCCCATTGTATTCCAGTGGTGTGAATGAACCCCCTAACACGAACCCTAACCCCTAACCTGAACTTGAACCCTAACCTGAACCTGAATCCTAACTTGAACCCTAACCTGAACCTGAACCTGAACCCTAACCTGAACCCCAGCAGCAGCCAGAGTTTAGCAGCTGTTTGAAGCCGTCTATGAAAGAGGACATGTAGGGGTCATGTAGGGGTCGTGTCCACACACTCCTGTATGGTGCTGTGTCTCAAGAACACGTTCAATAAAGTTCTTCAGTCTGACACGAGCACTCACTAGTGAACTGATTGACTTTAGTGATCAAAGATCACCAGGTTTGTCCACAGAAACTCTTCTGCCCAGCTGGAGATGTCAGGAACGTGTTGTCATCTGTAGAACCGTGTGACGCGTTGTGATTGGCTGTACCGTGTGTGACGGGCTGTGATTGGCTGTGAGCTGATCCCACTGACGTCACGCTGGTTTCAGTAGTGATCTGGTGTGAACTGAAGTCTTCCATGTGTCTGATTGGTCACCACAGATCTGTTGTCCATCGCCTGGTCCAATGAGAGCAGCAGCTATCTTCTGTTCCCCCGTAACAGGAATAGTAACGTGGTGAACAAAGTGCGGGGGTTGTGTTTGTTGGTTTCCATGGAGACGGCTTCAGATGGAGGATCTGTTTGATGTGTTGAACTGCAGCTTCTGTCTGTGACTCCAGTGGTGAAGCTCATTGATAACGGGGGGGGGGGCAGCTTTGGTTACTGTTTTCATGCTTCGGTGATGGTCTGTCTCAGTGTGGACATCGTCAGCGTCTCTCCTTGATGATGTCATCAGTTCATCCACAGGTCATAGGCTTCGTTTCCCCACCAGGCTGAAACATTGAACTGCTTCATCCTGAAGCTGAAGTTCTCTTTGCTTTACTGGAGGTGATGAGAAGAGACGATGTGCTTCATGAGCCACTGGAATGTTCTGGGACATGTGTGCTCGTTGTCGTGGTGACTTAATAACGTGTTATAAGATTGCAGTGAATCAGTTTCTGCTGTTTGTCCTCTGGTCGTCCCTGGAAACGACATCCGTGTAACTTTAGGATTTTGTTGATATTTCTTGTTTTGTTCCATTCTTGTGTTTCTGATTTAATTGTTTGGTTTCAAAATTTAATTTGTGCTGAAACATTCCTCAAGTCAAAAAGGAGCATTTCATCCATTTTAGACTTTTGATGATTGTCCTGTCAGATGTCTGGTGGTCTGCTCATGATGGGAGGGGGTGTACAGTATCTGACAAGAAAATGATTTAATGTGGAACAATCTTGCATTAAGAGAAAATGTGTGTATTTTTAGTGATGTTTTAACATTTTCCATACACACGGTCACGCTGCTGGTTTACAAAGAAATGTGTGATACTCCAAAACTGACTATGCAGAACTGATCCTGAATACTGTACGCTGTGTTTGTCTTTGTGATGCGGTTGTGGATAAATGCTGAAAGCACAGTTTCCAGAAAGCATGAGACTTAAATATCCAACAAGATACAAGGTTGTGTAAAGTGTGTGATTCATTCTAACGATAAGACCTTTCTTATAAACGTGTGTGTACACCATACAGCTGTCAGTGAGAACATCCCATCATCTACAGACCCAGTAGAGGAAGTCACTGAACAGACTCATACCAACATTCTGTTTCCTCCTCTGTATCCAGGTTGATGTACTGTATGACATTTTCATCTCATGACAAGTTCCATCTTTACACTAAGTGTGAGTTTGCCTGACTTTGCATTGTCCAATAAACACAAACCTATTTCTTCAAGAATGTTTTTCTTTTTTGGAACAATTTTTAAACGGTCTGCTTGTGTTCTAACTTCAGTTACCAAAACTTATCTGATCGTTTGTCCAAATCCTGTCTGGGGTCGGGGTAACTCGGGTAACAATCAGCTGATTTTCTGCTGCAGCCCGCACCAGCTTTCTGTCTGGCCAATCCCAGCCACCACACCCAGATAGCCCCGCCTGTAAGTCTCTACGGCTCCACCAATGGTGGGGGCTTGTCAGTGCGAGGCAACTGGCCTGTTGGCTGGTTGTCGTGATGCTGCTGCATGTGTGCAGAGAACCTTTTGTGGTGTGAATGTGTTGAGACCAAAGACCTCCATTGGACCAGTTGAGGACATTCATGACTCAGTGGATCCGTTTCACGAAGCGGGTTCAGTGGAAACTCTGGGTAAGTTAACCCTCAAATCGGGGAGAACCAAGGTTTCCTGTTTCACAAAGGGAGGAAACTTAACTTGAAAAAGATCTTTCTAAAACATGCATTGATCTCACCACTATTGTGGTGTTAAACTAAATACAAGCCAATTTAAAAAAAAGTGATAAAGGTGTTTGCAATGAGCGTAACACAATTGTTACACATTTGCTGAGCAAGCCTATTGTTGGCTCAGGTCTGCTGCATGACTGAAACATAGCTGTGACACCTGGACAGGTAGTTTTAGCCAGAGCTGACACACCAGCTCAGGTTATCCGTCCTCCAGCAACTCCCGAGCATCCAGGAAACCAGGAGCAGTGGGTGAATGTTTGAAAGAAACACAGCGGGCGGTGAAAGCCTCTGGTTCACCACCAACCACCACAACCACTCAGTATCTCAGTTTTTCACTTGGTTATTACTACATTGAGTCGGTGTGAAGCTACGCTAAAACAATGTCACTAAAACAATGTCGGACCCCGTAGTGTTCTCTGGTCCCCTTCCCAATCTGACCTGTGATGACATGTTTAGCCACATGTCTGTCTAGGTGGCGTCCTGCTAATGACGTTTGTAGATAATTGGCGGACTTTTTGGGGGAAATCCGGTCTCATTAGGAGAGACGGCATACATCCCACTTGGAATGGTGCTGCTCTCCTGTCCAAAAATCTGACCACGTTTATTTCTGACCCAAAACCCTGACCCAGAGTTGTGACCGGTATGCAGAGTCGCAGTCTTAAACATGTCTCTGCACTCCTAGAACGGTCACCCACTGTACCATCACCCACTGTACCGTCACCCACTGCACCGTCACCCACTGTAATCTCACCCACTGTAATGTCACCTTCTGTACCGTCACCCACTGTACCGTCACCTTCTGTACCTTTCCCCACTGTACCGTCACCCACTGTAATGTCACCTTCTGTACCGTTCCCCACTGTAATGTCACCCACTGTACCGTCACCCACTGTAATGTCACCTTCTGTACTGTCACCCACTGTACCATCACCCACTGTAATGTCACCTTCTGTACCGTTCCCCACTGTACCATCACCCACTGTACCGTCACCTTCTGTACCGTTCCCCACTGTACCATCACCCACTGTACCGTCACCCAACTGTAAGGTCACCCTCTGTACCGTCACCCACTGTACCGTTCCCCACTGTAATGTCACCCACTGTACCGTCACCCACTGTAATGTCATCTTCTGTACCGTTCCCCACTGTACCATCACCCACTGTACCATCACCCACTGTACCGTCACCCACTGTAATATCACCTTCTGTACAGTCACCCACTGTACCATCACCCACTGTACCGTCACCCACTGTAATGTCACCTTCTGTACCGTTCCCCACTGTACCATCACCCACTGTACCGTCACCCAACTGTAATGTCACCCTCTGTACCGTTCCCCACTGTAATATCACCCACTGTACCATCACCCACTGTACCGTCACCCACTGTAATATCACCTTCTGTACCGTCACCCACTGTACCATCACCCACTGTACTGTCACTCACTGTAATGTCACCTTCTGTACGTTCCCCACTGTACCATCACCCATTGTACCGTCACCCAACTGTAATGTCACCCACTGCACCGTCACCCACTGTAATGTCACCTTCTGTACCGTTCCCCACTGTACCATCACCCACTGTACCATCACCCACTGTAATGTCACCTTCTGTACCGTTCTCCTCTGTACCATCACCCACTGTACCATCACCCACTGTACCGTCACCCACTGTAATGTCACCCACTGTAATGTCACCCACTGTAATGTCACCCTCTGTACTGTCACCCACTGTAATGTCACCCACTGTACCGTCACCCACTGTACCATCACCCACTGTACCGTCACCTACTGTACCGTCACCCACTGTACCATCACCCACTGTACCGTCACCCACTGTAATGTCACCCTCTGTACCGTAAACCACTGTACCGTCACCCACTGTACCGTCACCCACTGTATCATCACCCACTGTAATGTCACCCAACTGTTATGTCACCCTCTGTACCGTCAACCACTGTACCATCACCCACTGTACCGTCACCCACTGTAAAATCACCTTCTGTTCCATCAACCTCTGTACCTTCACCCACTGTACTGTTCCCCACTGTAATGTCACCCACTGTACCATCACCCACTGTAATATCACCTTCTGTACCGTTACCCACTGTACCATCACCCACTGTACCGTCACCCACTGTAATGTCACCCTCTGTCCCGTCAACCACTGTAATGTCACCCACTCTAATGTCACCCTCTGTACTGTCACCCACTGTAATGTCACCCACTGTAACGTCACCCACTGTACCATCACCCACTGTACCGTCACCCATTGTACCATCATCCACTGTACCGTCACCCACTGTAATGTCACCCAACTGTGATGTCACCCTCTGTACCGTCAACCACTGTACCGTCACCCACTGTAATGTCACCCTCTGTACTGTCACCCACTGTAATGTCACCCACTGGACCATCACCCACTGTACGGTCACCCTCTGTACCGTCACCCACTGTACCATCACCCACTGTAATGTCACCCAACTGTTATGTCACCCTCTGTACCGTCAACCACTGTACCATCACCCACTGTACCGTCACCCACTGTAAAATCACCTTCTGTTCCATCACCCTCTTTACCTTCACCCACTGTACCATCACCCATTGTAATGTCACCGTCTTTACCGACACCCACTGTACCGTCAACCACTGTAATGTCACCTTCTGTACCGTCACCCACTGTACCATCACCCACTGTAATGTCACCTTCTGTACCGTTCTCCTCTGTACCATCACCCACTGTACCGTTCCCCACTGTAATGTCACCCACTGTACCGTCACCCACTGTAATGTCACCCACTGTACCGTCACCCACTGTACCGTCACCCACTGTACCATCACCCACTGTACCGTGACCCTCTGTACCTTCACCCACTGTACCGTCACCCACTGTACCATCACCCATTGTAATGTCACCGTCTTTACCGTCACCCACTGTAATGTCACCTTCTGTACCGTTCCCCACTGTACCATCACCCACTGTACCGTCACCCAACTGTAATGTCACCCTCTGTACATCACCCACTGTACCGTCAACCACTGTAATGTCACCTTCTGTACCGTCACCCACTGTACCTTCACCCACTGTACCGTCACCCACTGTAATGTCACCTTCTGTAACGTCACCCACTGTAATGTCACCCACTGTAGTGTCACCCAACTGTAATGTCACCATCTGTACTGTCAACCACTGTACCATCACCCACTGTACCATTACCAACTGTACGTCACCCACTGTACCGTCACCCACTGTAATGTCACCCAACTGTAATGTCACCCTTTGTACCGTCAACCACTGTACCGTCACCCACTGTAATGTCACCGTCTTTACCGTCACCCACTGTAATGTCACCCACTGTAATGTCACCCACTGGACCATCACCCACTGTACGGTCACCCTCTGTACCGTCACCCACTGTAATGTCAATCACTGTACCGTCACCCACTGTAATGTCACCCTCTTTACTGTCACCCACTGTAATGTCACCCACTGGACCATCACCCACTGTACGGTCACCCTCTGTACCGTCACCCACTGTAATGTCACCCACTGTACCGTCACCCACTGTAATGTCACCTTCTGTACCGTTCCCCACTGTACCATCACCCACTGTACAGTCACCCACTGTAATATCACCTTCTGTACCGTTCCCCACTGTACCATCACCCATTGTAATGTCACCGTCTTTACCGTCACCCACTGTAATGTCACCTTCTGTACCGTTCCCCACTGTACCATCACCCACTGTACCGTCACCCAACTGTAATGTCACCCTCTGTACATCACCCACTGTACTGTCACCCACTGTAATGTCACCTTCTGTACCGTCACCCACTGTACCATCACCCACTGTACCGTTCCCCACTGTAATGTCACCCACTGTACCGTCACCCACTGTAATGTCACCCACTGTACCGTCACCCACTGTACCGTCACCCACTGTACCATCACCCACTGTACCGTGACCCTCTGTACCTTCACCCACTGTACCGTGACCCTCTGTACCTTCACCCACTGTACCGTCACCCACTGTACCATCACCCATTGTAATGTCACCGTCTTTACCGTCACCCACTGTAATGTCACCTTCTGTACCGTTCCCCACTGTACCATCACCCACTGTACCGTCACCCAACTGTAATGTCACCCTCTGTACATCACCCACTGTACCGTCAACCACTGTAATGTCACCCACTGTAGTGTCACCCAACTGTAATGTCACCATCTGTACTGTCAACCACTGTACCATCACCCACTGTACCATTACCAACTGTACGTCACCCACTGTACCGTCACCCACTGTAATGTCACCCAACTGTAATGTCACCCTTTGTACCGTCAACCACTGTACTGTCACCCACTGTAATGTCACCCACTGTAACGTCACCCACTGTACCATCACCCACTGTACCGTCACCCATTGTACCATCACCCACTGTACCGTCACCCAACTGTGATGTCACCCTCTGTACCGTCAACCACTGTACCGTCACCCACTGTAATGTCACCCTCTGTACTGTCACCCACTGTAATGTCACCCACTGGACCATCACCCACTGTACGGTCACCCTCTGTACCGTCACCCACTGTAATGTCACCCACTGTACCGTCACCCACTGTAATGTCACCTTCTGTACCGTTCCCCACTGTACCATCACCCACTGTACCGTCACCCACTGTAATATCACCTTCTGTACCGTCACCCACTGTACCATCACCCATTGTAATGTCACCGTCTTTACCGTCACCCACTGTAATGGCACCTTCTGTACCGTTCCCCACTGTACCATCACCCACTGTACCGTCACCCAACTGTAATGTCACCCTCTGTACATCACCCACTGTACCGTCACCCACTGTAATGTCACCTTCTGTACCGTCACCCACTGTACCATCACCCACTGTACCATCACCCATTGTAATGTAATGTAACTGTAATGTCACCCTTTGTACCGTCAACCACTGTACCGTCACCCACTGTAATGTCATCCTCTGTAATGTCACCCTCTGTACTGTCACCCACTCTACCGTTCACCACTGTAATGTCACCCACAGTACCGTCACCCACTGTACCGTCAACCACTGTACCATCACCCACTGTACCGTCACCCACTGTAAAATCACCTTCTGTTCCATCAACCTCTGTACCTTCACCCACTGTACTGTTCCCCACTGTAATGTCACCCACTGTACCATCACCCACTGTAATATCACCTTCTGTACCGTTACCCACTGTACCATCACCCACTGTACCGTCACCCACTGTAATGTCACCCTCTGTCCCGTCAACCACTGTAATGTCACCCACTCTAATGTCACCCTCTGTACTGTCACCCACTGTAATGTCACCCACTGTAACGTCACCCACTGTACCATCACCCACTGTACCGTCACCCATTGTACCATCATCCACTGTACCGTCACCCACTGTAATGTCACCCAACTGTGATGTCACCCTCTGTACCGTCAACCACTGTACCGTCACCCACTGTAATGTCACCCTCTGTACTGTCACCCACTGTAATGTCACCCACTGGACCATCACCCACTGTACGGTCACCCTCTGTACCGTCACCCACTGTACCATCACCCACTGTAATGTCACCCAACTGTTATGTCACCCTCTGTACCGTCAACCACTGTACCATCACCCACTGTACCGTCACCCACTGTAAAATCACCTTCTGTTCCATCACCCTCTTTACCTTCACCCACTGTACCATCACCCATTGTAATGTCACCGTCTTTACCGACACCCACTGTACCGTCAACCACTGTAATGTCACCTTCTGTACCGTCACCCACTGTACCATCACCCACTGTAATGTCACCTTCTGTACCGTTCTCCTCTGTACCATCACCCACTGTACCGTTCCCCACTGTAATGTCACCCACTGTACCGTCACCCACTGTAATGTCACCAACTGTACCGTCACCCACTGTACCGTCACCCACTGTACCATCACCCACTGTACCGTGACCCTCTGTACCTTCACCCACTGTACCGTCACCCACTGTACCATCACCCATTGTAATGTCACCGTCTTTACCGTCACCCACTGTAATGTCACCTTCTGTACCGTTCCCCACTGTACCATCACCCACTGTACTGTCACCCAACTGTAATGTCACCCTCTGTACATCACCCACTGTACCGTCAACCACTGTAATGTCACCTTCTGTACCGTCACCCACTGTACCATCACCCACTGTACCGTCACCCACTGTAATGTCACCTTCTGTAACGTCACCCACTGTAATGTCACCCACTGTAGTGTCACCCAACTGTAATGTCACCATCTGTACCGTCAACCACTGTACCATCACCCACTGTACCATTACCAACTGTACGTCACCCACTGTACCGTCACCCACTGTAATGTCACCCAACTGTAATGTCACCCTTTGTACCGTCAACCACTGTACCGTCACCCACTGTAATGTCACCCTCTGTACTGTCACCCACTGTAATGTCACCCACTGTAATGTCACCCACTGGACCATCACCCACTGTACGGTCACCCTCTGTACCGTCACCCACTGTAATGTCAATCACTGTACCGTCACCCACTGTAATGTCACCCTCTTTACTGTCACCCACTGTAATGTCACCCACTGGACCATCACCCACTGTACTGTCACCCTCTGTACCGTCACCCACTGTAATGTCACCCACTGTACCGTCACCCACTGTAATGTCACCTTCTGTACCGTTCCCCACTGTACCATCACCCACTGTACCGTCACCCACTGTAATATCACCTTCTGTACTGTTCCCCACTGTACCTTCACCCATTGTAATGTCACCGTCTTTACCGTCACCCACTGTAATGTCACCTTCTGTACCGTTCCCCACTGTACCATCACCCACTGTACCGTCACCCAACTGTAATGTCACCCTCTGTACATCACCCACTGTACTGTCACCCACTGTAATGTCACCTTCTGTACCGTCACCCACTGTACCATCACCCACTGTACCGTTCCCCACTGTAATGTCACCCACTGTACCGTCACCCACTGTAATGTCACCCACTGTACCGTCACCCACTGTACCGTCACCCACTGTACCATCACCCACTGTACCGTGACCCTCTGTACCTTCACCCACTGTACCGTCACCCTCTGTACCTTCACCCACTGTACCTTCACCCACTGTACCATCACCCATTGTAATGTCACCGTCTTTACCGACACCCACTGTAATGTCACCTTCTGTACCGTTCCCCACTGTACCATCACCCACTGTAACGTCACCCAACTGTAATGTCACCCTCTGTACATCACCCACTGTACCGTCAACCACTGTAATGTCACCCACTGTAGTGTCACCCAACTGTAATGTCACCATCTGTACTGTCACCCACTGTACCATCACCCACTGTACCATTACCAACTGTACGTCACCCACTGTACCGTCACCCACTGTAATGTCACCCAACTGTAATGTCACCCTTTGTACCGTCAACCACTGTACTGTCACCCACTGTAATGTCACCCACTGTAATGTCACCCACTGTACCATCACCCACTGTACCGTCACCCACTGTACCATCACCCACTGTACCGTCACCCAACTGTGATGTCACCCTCTGTACCGTCAACCACTGTACCGTCACCCACTGTAATGTCACCCTCTGTACTGTCACCCACTGTAATGTCACCCACTGTACCATCACCCACTGTACGGTCACCCTCTGTACCGTCACCCACTGTAATGTCACCCACTGTACCGTCACCCACTGTAATGTCACCTTCTGTACCGTTCCCCACTGTACCATCACCCACTGTACCGTCACCCACTGTAATATCACCTTCTGTACCGTCACCCACTGTACCATCACCCATTGTAATGTCACCGTCTTTACCGTCACCCACTGTAATGGCACCTTCTGTACCGTTCCCCCACTGTACCATCACCCACTGTACCGTCACCCAACTGTAATGTCACCCTCTGTACATCACCCACTGTACCGTCACCCACTGTAATGTCACCTTCTGTACCGTCACCCACTGTACCATCACCCACTGTACCATCACCCATTGTAATGTAATGTAACTGTAATGTCACCCTTTGTACCGTCAACCACTGTACCGTCACCCACTGTAATGTCATCCTCTGTAATGTCACCCTCTGTACTGTCACCCACTCTACCGTTCACCACTGTAATGTCACCCACAGTACCGTCACCCACTGTACCGTCACCCACTGTACCATCACCCACTGTACCGTGACCCTCTGTACCTTCACCCACTGTACCGTCACCCACTGTACCATCACCCATTGTAATGTCACCGTCTTTACCGTCACCCACTGTAATGTCACCTTCTGTACCGTTCCCCACTGTACCATCACCCACTGTACCGTCACCCAACTGTAATGTCACCCTCTGTACATCACCCACTGTACCGTCAACCACTGTAATGTCACCTTCTGTACCGTCACCCACTGTACCATCACCCACTGTACCGTCACCCACTGTAATGTCACCCTCTGTACTGTCACCCACTGTAATGTCACCCACTGTAATGTCACCCACTGGACCATCACCCACTGTACGGTCACCCTCTGTACCGTCACCCACTGTAATGTCACCCACTGTACCGTCACCCACTGTAATGTCACCTTCTGTACCGTTCCCCACTGTACCATCACCCACTGTACCGTCACCCACTGTAATATCACCTTCTGTACCGTCACCCACTGTACCATCACCCATTGTAATGTCACCGTCTTTACCGTCACCCACTGTAATGGCACCTTCTGTACCGTTCCCCACTGTACCATCACCCACTGTACCGTCACCCAACTGTAATGTCACCCTCTGTACATCACCCACTGTACCGTCACCCACTGTAATGTCACCCTCTGTACCGTCACCCACTGTACCATCACCCACTGTACCATCACCCATTGTAATGTAATGTAACTGTAATGTCACCCTTTGTACCGTCAACCACTGTACCGTCACCCACTGTAATGTCATCCTCTGTACTGTCACCCACTGTAATGTCACCCACTCTACCGTTCACCACTGTAATGTCACCCACAGTACCGTCACCCACTGTACCGTCACCCACTGTACCATCACCCACTGTACCGTGACCCTCTGTACCTTCACCCACTGTACCGTCACCCACTGTACCATCACCCATTGTAATGTCACCGTCTTTACCGTCACCCACTGTAATGTCACCTTCTGTACCGTTCCCCACTGTACCATCACCCACTGTACCGTCACCCAACTGTAATGTCACCCTCTGTACATCACCCACTGTACCGTCAACCACTGTAATGTCACCTTCTGTACCGTCACCCACTGTACCATCACCCACTGTACCGTCACCCACTGTAATGTCACCCTCTGTACTGTCACCCACTGTAATGTCACCCACTGTAATGTCACCCACTGGACCATCACCCACTGTACGGTCACCCTCTGTACCGTCACCCACTGTAATGTCAATCACTGTACCGTCACCCACTGTAATGTCACCCTCTTTACTGTCACCCACTGTAATGTCACCCACTGGACCATCACCCACTGTACGGTCACCCTCTGTACCGTCACCCACTGTAATGTCACCCACTGTACCGTCACCCACTGTAATGTCACCTTCTGTACCGTTCCCCACTGTACCATCACCCACTGTACCGTCACCCACTGTAATATCACCTTCTGTACCGTTCCCCACTGTACCATCACCCATTGTAATGTCACCGTCTTTACCGTCACCCACTGTAATGTCACCTTCTGTACCGTTCCCCACTGTACCATCACCCACTGTACCGTCACCCAACTGTAATGTCACCCTCTGTACATCACCCACTGTACCGTCACCCACTGTAATGTCACCTTCTGTACCGTCACCCACTGTACCATCACCCACTGTACCGTTCCCCACTGTAATGTCACCCACTGTACCGTCACCCACTGTAATGTCACCCACTGTAACGTCACCCACTGTACCGTCACCCACTGTACCATCACCCACTGTACCGTGACCCTCTGTACCTTCACCCACTGTACCGTGACCCTCTGTACCTTCACCCACTGTACCGTCACCCACTGTACCATCACACACTGTAATGTCACCTTCTGTACCGTTCCCCACTGTACCATCACCCACTGTACCGTCACCCAACTGTAATGTCACCCTCTGTACATCACCCACTGTACCATCAACCACTGTAATGTCACCTTCTGTACCGTCACCCACTGTACCATCACCCACTGTACCGTCACCCACTGTAATGTCACCTTCTGTAACGTCACCCACTGTAATGTCACCCACTGTAGTGTCACCCAACTGTAATGTCACCATCTGTACTGTCAACCACTGTACCATCACCCACTGTACCGTCACCGTCACTTTACTGTCACCCACTGTAATGTCACCCACTGGACCATCACCCACTGTACGGTCACCCTCTGTACCGTCACCCACTGTAATGTCACCCACTGTACCGTCACCCACTGTAATGTCACCTTCTGTACCGTTCCCCACTGTAACTTCACCCACTGTACCGTCACCCACTGTAATATCACCTTCTGTACCGTTCCCCACTGTACCATCACCCATTGTAATGTCACCGTCTTTACCGTCACCCACTGTAATGTCACCTTCTGTACCGTTCCCCACTGTACCATCACCCACTGTACCGTCACCCAACTGTAATGTCACCCTCTGTACTTCACCCACTGTACCGTCACCCACTGTAATGTCACCTTCTGTACCGTCACCCACTGTACCATCACCCACTGTACCGTTCCCCACTGTAATGTCACCCACTGTACCGTCACCCACTGTAATGTCACCCACAGTACCGTCACCCACTGTACCGTCACCCACTGTACCATCACCCACTGTACCGTGACCCTCTGTACCTTCACCCACTGTACCGTGACCCTCTGTACCTTCACCCACTGTACCGTCACCCACTGTACCATCACCCATTGTAATGTCACCGTCTTTACCGACACCCACTGTAATGTCACCTTCTGTACCGTTCCCCACTGTACCATCACCCACTGTACCGTCACCCAACTGTAATGTCACCCTCTGTACATCACCCACTGTACCGTCAACCACTGTAATGTCACCCACTGTAGTGTCACCCAACTGTAATGTCACCATCTGTACTGTCAACCACTGTACCATCACCCACTGTACCATTACCAACTGTACGTCACCCACTGTACCGTCACCCACTGTAATGTCACCCAACTGTAATGTCACCCTTTGTACCGTCAACCACTGTACTGTCACCCACTGTAATGTCACCCACTGTAACGTCACCCACTGTACCATCACCCACTGTACCGTCACCCATTGTACCATCACCCACTGTACCGTCACCCAACTGTGATGTCACCCTCTGTACCGTCAACCACTGTACCGTCACCCACTGTAATGTCACCCTCTGTACTGTCACCCACTGTAATGTCACCCACTGGACCATCACCCACTGTACGGTCACCCTCTGTACCATCACCCACTGTAATGTCACCCACTGTACCGTCACCCACTGTAATGTCACCTTCTGTACCGTTCCACACTGTACCATCACCCACTGTACCGTCACCCACTGTAATATCACCTTCTGTACCGTCACCCACTGTACCATCACCCATTGTAATGTCACCGTCTTTACCGTCACCCACTGTAATGGCACCTTCTGTACCGTTCCCCACTGTACCATCACCCACTGTACCGTCACCCAACTGTAATGTCACCCTCTGTACATCACCCACTGTACCGTCACCCACTGTAATGTCACCTTCTGTACCGTCACCCACTGTAACATCACCCACTGTACCATCACCCATTGTAATGTAATGTAACTGTAATGTCACCCTTTGTACCGTCAACCACTGTACCGTCACCCACTGTAATGTTATCCTCTGTACTGTCACCCACTGTAATGTCACCCACTCTACCGTTCACCACTGTAATGTCACCCACAGTACCGTCACCCACTGTACCGTCACCCACTGTACCGTCACCCACTGTACCATCACCCACTGTACCGTGACCCTCTGTACCTTCACCCACTGTACCGTCACCCACTGTACCATCACCCATTGTAATGTCACCGTCTTTACCGTCACCCACTGTAATGTCACCTTCTGTACCGTTCCCCACTGTACCATCACCCACTGTACCGTCACCCAACTGTAATGTCACCCTCTGTACATCACCCACTGTACCGTCAACCACTGTAATGTCACCTTCTGTACCGTCACCCACTGTACCATCACCCACTGTACCGTCACCCACTGTAATGTCACCTTCTGTAACGTCACCCACTGTAATGTCACCCACTGTAGTGTCACCCAACTGTAATGTCACCATCTGTACTGTCAACCACTGTACCATCACCCACTGTACCATTACCAACTGTACGTCACCCACTGTACCGTCACCCACTGTAATGTCACCCAACTGTAATGTCACCCTTTGTACCGTCAACCACTGTACCGTCACCCACTGTAATGTCACCCTCTCTACTGTCACCCACTGTAATGTCACCCACTGTACCTTCACCCACTGTACCGTCACCCATTGTACCATCACCCACTGTACCGTCACCCAACTGTGATGTCACCCTCTGTACTGTCAACCACTGTACCGTCACCCACTGTAATGTCACCCTCTGTACTGTCACCCACTGTAATGTCACCCACTGGACCATCACCCACTGTAAGGTCACCCTCTGTACCGTCACCCACTGTAATGTCAATCACTGTACCGTCACCCACTGTAATGTCACCCTCTGTACTGTCACCCACTGTAATGTCACCCACTGGACCATCACCCACTGTACGGTCACCCTCTGTACCGTCACCCACTGTAATGTCACCCACTGTACCGTCACCCACTGTAATGTCACCTTCTGTACCGTTCCCCACTGTACCATCACCCACTGTACCGTCACCCACTGTAATATCACCTTCTGTACCGTTCCCCACTGTACCATCACCCATTGTAATGTCACCGTCTTTACCGTCACCCACTGTAATGTCACCTTCTGTACCGTTCCCCACTGTACCATCACCCACTGTACCGTCACCCAACTGTAATGTCACCCTCTGTACATCACCCACTGTACCGTCACCCACTGTAATGTCACCTTCTGTACCGTCACCCACTGTACCATCACCCACTGTACCGTTCCCCACTGTAATGTCACCCACTGTACCGTCACCCACTGTAATGTCACCCAAAGTACCGTCACCCACTGTACCGTCACCCACTGTACCATCACCCACTGTACCGTGACCCTCTGTACCTTCACCCACTGTACCGTCACCCACTGTACCATCACCCATTGTAATGTCACCGTCTTTACCGACACCCACTGTAATGTCACCTTCTGTACCGTTCCCCACTGTACCATCACCCACTGTACCGTCACCCAACTGTAATGTCACCCTCTGTACATCACCCACTGTACTGTCAACCACTGTAATGTCACCTTCTGTACCGTCACCCACTGTACCATCACCCACTGTACCGTCACCCACTGTAATGTCACCTTCTGTAACGTCACCCACTGTAATGTCACCCACTGTAGTGTCACCCAACTGTAATGTCACCATCTGTACTGTCAACCACTGTACCATCACCCACTGTACCATTACCAACTGTACGTCACCCACTGTACCGTCACCCACTGTAATGTCACCCAACTGTAATGTCACCCTTTGTACCGTCAACCACTGTACCGTCACCCACTGTAATGTCACCCTCTGTACTGTCACCCACTGTAATGTCACCCACTGTAACGTCACCCACTGTACCATCACCCACTGTACCGTCACCCACTGTACCATCACCCACTGTACCGTCACCCAACTGTGATGTCACCCTCTGTACTGTCAACCACTGTACCGTCACCCACTGTAATGTCACCCTCTGTACTGTCACCCACTGTAATGTCACCTTCTGTACCGTTCCCCACTGTACCATCACCCACTGTACCGTCACCCATTGTACCATCACCCACTGTACCGTCACCCAACTGTGATGTCACCCTCTGTACCGTCACCCCCTGTACCATCACCCACTGTACCATCACCCACTGTACCATCACCCACTGTACCATGACCCTCTGTACCTTCACCCACTGTACCGTCACCCACTGTAATGTCAACCTCTGTACCGTCACCCACTTTACTGTCACCCACTGTACCATCACCCACTGTAATGTCACCCAACTGTAATGTCACCCTCTGTACATCACCCACTGTACCGTCAACCACTGTAATGTCACCTTCTGTACCGTCACCCACTGTACCATCACCCACTGTACCGTCACCCACTGTAATGTCACCTTCTGTAACGTCACCCACTGTAATGTCACCCACTGTAGTGTCACCCAACTGTAATGTCACCATCTGTACTGTCAACCACTGTACCATCACCCACTGTACCATTACCAACTGTACGTCACCCACTGTACCGTCACCCACTGTAATGTCACCCTTTGTACCGTCAACCACTGTACCGTCACCCACTGTAATGTCACCCTCTGTACTGTCACCCACTGTAATGTCACCCACTGTAACGTCACCCACTGTACCATCACCCACTGTACCGTCACCCATTGTACCATCACCCACTGTACCGTCACCCAACTGTGATGTCACCCTCTGTACCGTCACCCCCCTGTACCATCACCCACTGTACCATCACCCACTGTACCGTCACCCACTGTACCATCACCCACTGTACCATGACCCTCTGTACCTTCACCCACTGTACCGTCACCCACTGTAATGTCAACCTCTGTATCGTCACCCACTTTACTGTCACCCACTGTACCATCACCCACTGTAATGTCACCCACTGTACCGTCACCCACTGTACCATCACCCACTGTAATGTCACCCCCTGTACCATCACCCACTGTACCATCACCCACTGTACCGTCACCCACTGTACCATCACCCACTGTACCGTCACCCACTGTACCATCACCCACTGTACCATCACCCACTGTGGTCTCTTGTCTTCAAAATCAGTTTTAATCAATGATATCAAATTATCATATTATTCTGTTTAGCGAAAACCTGGCTAGGTGAGGATTTAGTTTCCCTAAACGAAGCTGCCACCCCGAGTCACCTGTCCTATCAGATCACCTGAGTCTCAGGCGGGGGGGAGGAGTTGCAGCTGTTTTTAATTTATGTCTACAACTGAACCCTCAGTAATGCATTTAAGATTAAGATTAAATCTACCTAATTAATCCCTGGAGGGAAATTATTTGTGCACTGCAGAGTTAATCTGTGTTGTTAATCATGTTCATGGTATACACGTGTACATGACACACACACAGGGTGTAATAGGTGTATATAATAGGTGTATAATATCAAACGAAAACGAACCGCTGTGTGTGTGTGATTGCGTGTGTGTGTGTGTGTGTGTGCATGCCTGCGTGCTTGTGTGTGTGTGTGTGTGTGCGTGTGTCTGTGTGTGTGTGTGTGCGTGTGTGTGTATATATATATGAATATATATGAATATATATATATATATACACACACATATATATATATATTGTGTGTATATATATATATATATTGTATATATACAGTGGTACCTCTACTTACGAAATTAATTGGTTCTGGAAGAAATTACATAAGTAGAGACGCGTTTTCCATCCAAATGTCCTAATCCGTTCCAAACCCCCCAAAATTCAGACAAGAATGTTTTATAAAGCATAAAAATGCATCAAAACATGTAACAAATACATGTTACGATTAGATTATTACACAATAAATGAGAGTTGTGTATAACGTAAAACACAAAGAATAAAGAATAAAATGCTGGTCATTAACCTTTTAACTGCTGTCCTCATTGTTTTTTACCCTCTTTGGTTCATGCGCTCCTGCCTCACCATGAACAACAGAGTGAATTCCAGTCCTCCTTCTGAACTTCTCCAACCACCCACGCCATGCCTTAAACTCCTTAAACTTCCTTTAGTTTTAATAACGTGGTGATTGTAGATGCATTACGGCCATATTCTTTGGAGAGATCAACCAAACGCATCCCTTTTTCATGCTTTTCTATCATCTCTTGTTTTGTTTGTACGGACAAAAAAACTCTTTTCTTCGTCTTTTCTTTTCCTCTTTTCTCCGTCACTTTCTTGGGGTCCATAGTGAATACCCTAAAAGTTAATATATTTACTGCGGCTGTCACTTTACGCTGCAGCGGGCGGCACAGTGGTGCAGTGGGTAGCGCTGTCGCCTCACAACACGGCGGGTTCGAACCCGGGTTCGAGTCCCGCTCTGTGTGGAGTTCTCACGCTCTCCCCGTGTCTGCGTGGGTTCTCTCCGGGTTCTCCGGCTTCCTCCCCCCTCCAAAAGCATGCGCTTCAGGTTGATTGGCCGGTCCCAAATTGACCGTAGGAGTGAGTGTGTGCGTGCGTGGTTGTACATCTTTGTGTGTGGCTCCGCGGTCCACTGGTGTCGTGCCCGGAGTGTCCCCCCCCCTATGCCTATCCCTATGGGATAGGCTCCAGCTCCCCATGACCCGCTGCGACAGATACAGCGGTGGTAATTTGAAAATGAAATGAAATGAAAAAGTATACAGTGCAGTTTATGGTGTAAAATAGTTTAAAAAAAACTTAGAAAAAGTTGTTTCTTAGACTTGGAACGGATTAAAATTATTTACATTAATTCTAACGGGAAAAATAGTTTCGGATTGGATCGGATGGATTACGTTCAAAACCGAGGGTTGACTGTACACAGTAATCCTTCGCGCGTTCCTGCATCAACACACGACTTGTTTATGTTAGTAGGCAGTCATGTGATGCCGTAGGCGCATCCTATTGGCTGACGGCATCCGGAAGTGTTCTACGTTCCGTGAGTGTCAGACTCACACAAAAGTGCTTTAAACAGTCTGTCAGAGTGTTTTAGAGGTGACACAGATAGAAGGTGGGTTAATGTCAGTATGGGGGGGTTCACAAACGTTTAAGTTACCGTAAATGATCAAATGTAAACGTTGTGGAACCTTTGTCAGCAGCTGTCGTGCTGGGGGGTCTCGGTGGGACCCCTCAGGCTGAGCGGTGCTGGGGGGTCTCATGTCCGCAGGTCAGCGGCTGTAAAGTTACCCTAACGCCTCCATCCACGCCCCAGGACTCCGTGGAAACGTGTCAGAAAGCAGGCGTGACGGTGTGTGTGTTCCTGTGAGGGGTGTGGGTGTTTGTGGGTCAGGGCCCCAGCAGCACTCGCCGCATCGCGGGGGTTCTGGGTTCGCTTTGCCCTCAGGTCGGTCTTGCAGACAGCCGCTGCTGCTGGTGTGCTGTACACAGCGTGAGATTTGGGCTCACACACGATTAATCGTACTGAATCTCACATCTTATTTTGTTGGATGCTTTACATAGAATGAAAGCCAATGGTGCTGTTCATGCATTTGTTTTGTATATATTGTGAAATATGTTGCTAAAGTGTTTATACTGTAGAACAGTGTTTTTCAACCACTGTGCCGCGTCACACTAGTGTGCCGTGAGGTATTGTCAGGTGTGTCGTGGGAAATGATCTAATGTGTGTACCTGTGCAGTCTGGCTCCTGGCTGAGTAATCCTGTAGTACTCTTCCGTACCAGTAGGCGGCAGCAGCAGGTAGCTGATTGCCTTGTGCTTGGAGACGAGCGAAGTAGTGACGCATGGATGCAGCGACAGGTGGGTAGCAGGACGACGGTGAAAGTGATGGGTAAGTTTTTGAAGAGGAAGAATGCTGACTCTGGACTGGACCCTGGACAACATCCGGACCCAGATGAAGGCCCTGGTATGAGTGTAGGTCAAAAGAAAGCAAAGACGTCCAGCAAAGTTTCTGGCGGGAGGAAATATAACGAAAGCTATCTTTAATTTGGATTTACGTTTACCGGAGACGCAACGGCACCGACTCCGTTGTGTTCGGTCTGTGGTGAAAAGCTCCCCAACAGAGCTCTGGTCCCAAGTCAGCTTTAACTCCATCTCCAAACGGAACCCCCCTCACCTAAAAACAACAATGTGGAGTATTTTGTTGGTCTGCGTGAACACCTGGAGAAACAAGCAACAAACCACAAAGGTAAACGGAAGTCCTTAAAGCTAGCTAGGAGCTAAATCAGAACAGTCCCTCTCAGGTAACAGGTTCCAGACGTATTGATGAGATGTCTGCAGACATCGAAAGTGTGGTTTAGGACCAGATCCATATTTGTGTTGCAGCTTGATGAGTCTACTGATAGAGGTGGACAAGCTCAACTCAGATATTCTGACATTGCTCCTACTTTCCACAACACACCTGTGTGAGGTGAGCTGTTCAAGCCTGACTGCTGTAAAAACTAAAAAGAGAAAGACTGAGAGCTGAGGAGGAAGAGCTTCGTGTGTCTTTCATCGATCATCTCTGTGTTCATCCAGACAGGCCCAGGTTCACACTGAGTGAGTATAAATATGAAAGATTACTTTTTTCTTGGTGTTTATTTGATTCCTATTCAAGACGTTATAATATAAGGCTTATTTAAAAAAGCGTATATTGTAAGCTTATTTTTTTCACATTTTCAGCTGGTGGTGTGCCGCGAGATCTTTTCAACGAAAGAAATGTGCCTTGGTTCAAAGAACGTTGAAAACACTGCTGTAGAAGTTGTAGTTGAAAGGCAAAATGTTTTGGTGATACCTGAACCATGAACTGAGCGATCAGTGTCTTTATTGCTGCTGCATTTCATCCATGTTTTACACAGATGAAATATATATATATATAAACATATATGTGTATGTGTGTGTATACATACAGTATGTGTATATATATAATAAGATAAGATAAGGTAAGCCTTTATTGTCCCACAGCGGGAAAATTTGTGAAATATATATATAATATGATATATATACAGGGCTCGAAATTGCAACCATTTTGGTCACATATGCACCCAAATTTCTATCAGTGTGACTATTAATTATGTTTGGGGGCACCGGTGCGACTCGGGATAAAAATCTGGTGCGCCTTTTTTTTCCTCTTCTCTCTCCTTCTTTCTCTCTCGCCATGGAGCAGAGGTCACCAAATGGCGGACCGCGGTCCAGATCCGGACCGCGTGATGGTTCTGTCCGGACCCGTGACCACTCCATGATAAGATTTTCTTGTCACATTTTTACTTGCAGTTTGCGGCTACAGACGGCGGGCGCTGCTCCTCCAGTGAATACGGTAATAGCTCCACTCAGTTCAGCCAATCAGATTGTTTGTCTACCCTGCTGTCAGCGTACCAGGAAGTGAGACAGCCCACTACCGCTGTGAGTTTACCGCTACAGGAGCACAGAAGAAGGGAGATAGCATAGCTCCAAACGAAGGGAGGTGAACGAGGAAAACCGCTGGTTAACAATGAGTGGACCACATTTATGTTTATTCCTCCGTCAGGCAGTTCAAAACCATTTTACCTATGGTCTGAACACGTAGCATGAATTAAAAGTGGTAACATGAAGCGCCACTATGAAACAAAGCACAGATCTTTAGCGCAGAATTATCCCCTGAAGTCCGAGCTGAGGGCAAAATGACCCAGAAGAATGCAAACGAATGTTCACTAAAGGCATGGTGGAGTTTGGGGCAACAGAAAACATCTTTTAGTGATGTTTGAAAATACAAAACAATCCAATAATAACCAAAATGGTTCAGTCCAGGTACCGGCTGGCCTGACAGCACGCCACACCCAGGTAGTGCCTCGGTTTGACCCCTGACCCGGAGGCGGACCAACGCAGCATCCTCAGGTGAGCGTCTCTCACACAGTTGGTGTGGATGTGGGGGAAAGGCGTAGGTGCCGAGTGTGAACCCTCGAACGCACTACCGTGACAGTTTGTTTGATGTGGACACGTGATGTGGATCTGCTGGAGAATGTGTGAACCAGTCTGAGCAGGACCGCGGTCCTGTGGTCCTGCCAGGAACCAATGAGAGCACAGCTGCGGCTGCTCTCCTGGGCGAGGGAGAGAGGAGGAACGGAGATGGACGGAGCGTCTCTATCGCTCCATCACTGCCTTTTTTTGGGTCGGTGCTCCTGAAGTCTTTGCTGGTGCTACTAACTTCTACATTTGGGAGCAGCAGTGCTACCAAGTTAATTTCGAGCCCTGATATATGTGTGTGTGTGTGTGTGTCTATATATATATATATATATATATATATATATATATATATATATATATATATATATATAGATGAGAGAGAGAGATTTTATTAATCCCGGAGGAAATTGTACATATCCACTGCTCAAGCATTACATAATGAATAAATACTGGATAAACACCAGGATCACAGGACAAACCACAAGACATACACTAACAGACACACGCAGCACTAACAGGGCATATATAATAAACTATAACTAAAATATAAACAGTATAAAAATATAAACAGTATAAAATTAAATCCATTCAACCGTGTGCTGCTGATTAAAAAAATTAATCTACAGGATTTCTATTTATTTAATCACATTTTAATCTCATACCTGCTAAAGGCCCCCAAATAAAGAATTTGAATTCTAGGACATCACAAAATTGTAGTACATGACTAATCAATAGAATACACCAAGAAGAGAAGATTTGAAATCCACATTTTTATTGGTTAAGTGCTTTATGAATGAAATTCAAAAATACAAATACAGTTAAATGAAATAAATACAATTCAGAAATAAAATAAGGCTGAGTCTCAAATAGGCACATAAGCAGACTGTCAAAATGATTACTAAAGCTGACTCAATACAGCAATTCAAAATGAATAGTATCACATGACTCTAAATAAGGAAACTAAATAGCAAGATGCTAACAGGCTTTTCCTTTAAAGGGTAACGTTCAAATCTGTGTCCTTCACATGTTTTATATTTAAATGACACGTTAGGCTGGAGCTGCTTCGCTGAGATGAAAATTCTCTTTTCTGGGCTTGTGCTAGCCATTCGCCACGTCGCCATTGGCAACGTAAATTCCAGATTGGCTACAAGGTGTTTAGACTGTGTAGCCACAGTGGCGTTCTTATTTTTATGGAAAAAAGGATAAAACTTACAACTTTTTCGCTCGCTACTTCCGCTAGCGAGCGGCGCTAGCGCCGCCGACGGAATTTAGCCGAAGTGACCCAAACGCTCCCCATCATTAAATATACACTCGGGTCATGACCTCCTCTCATCCAGTGAAAAACAAAAATATTGGTTTTTTACAAGCTGAACCCGCGAATTGGTGTAGGACAAGGCGAGGACAATCGATCAAAAGAATCCAGTGTTTTATAGTAGAAATCCTCATTAATGAACAAATGGTGAATGGTGAGGGGGGGGGGGGGGGAGTGGTGACAGACTGATCAGAAGGTCAATGAAATATATTATCAATACTTGTTTGTAGTCTTAGACTTTTGATCCCTATGACCAGCAGTAATAACCAGTGATGTATGTATTGAATTAAAAACAGAACTAAACTATGACATACCAATGGTGTTGGTGGTGGTCAAAGTTAAAATGTCTTCTAATCCCAGTGAAACTTACAAGTAAACATTGAGTAATATTTTGTAAGACTGTATCTTCACATAGTGAATGTAAGTTTTTAATTGTTCAATCTCACATTTCTACCTGCATAAAGTAGGACAGAAATAAAGATAGTTCAGCTTCAACTGTTGACTTTAGTCTATTTTTGTAGGTAAACTGAACAGAAGATTTTGCCCTCAGAATGCAGGAAAACAACCCCATTTTCTAAAAAATTTCCCGAGGGAGGTCCCCTGGACCCCTCCAGTGGGGGGGTGACCCCCCCTGCGATGAGTGTCGGTCGTCCGCGCGCTGCGCCACTGTCTTGGACAGTGAGGCTTTTTGTGGCTTGCTCAACTCTTTTACACTGAGCCGCAGTGGCTTCGTCACACGAGCTCCTGGTGCAAGTCCAGCTTTCACAAAAGGTACAAATAATAATAATAATGGATTACATTTCTATCGCGCTTTTCTGGACACTCAAAGTCGCTTCCATTGGATCCATTTTTCATCACTCCTCATTCATACTTGGTGATGGTAACTCCGTGTGGAGCCACAGCTGCCCTGGGGCCCCTGGGGCAGACTGACGGAGGGTCTACAGCAGAATCACTACGTTTTTGGTGATAATCCGTCTTTGTTCTTTTTAGAAATAAACTTTCCTCACAAAGGTCCCAGTGGGCTTGCCTCGCTCACCTGTGTGGCGTCCATCTCTGTGTCAGTCACTCTGCTTTTGACTAGTGGCGCAGGTAGGAAGTGACGTCACTGCAGCCTACGGGTCCCTCAATGGGCCAAATTTAAAACGCTTGCGCATCGACTTGCCACTCGCGATTAGTTGCATTAATTTTTATAGCGCGTTAATTTTCAGCATAATTAATTAATTAACACATTAAAGTAACAGCCCTAAAATATATATACGGGTCCCACAATATGGTGCCCCAGCAACAAAGTACAAATCTGTAAAACACAGATGAAATGCAGCAGCAATAAAGACACGGACCACTCAGTTCGTCGTTCAGGTTATGTCTCTATTTGAAAAATTCACAATAAAACAATACATTACATTTCTGTGGCTGTTTCCATTTCAGTCCATTTTAACTGGTTAAGTGTGTTAAACATCCAAAAATCTGTTAATCCAAAACATCATATAATACATTCACAGCTGCATAAGTTTCATACTTAATTTTATGAGTGTATTCGAATACACTCTATCACTTATGTAAAAGTGGCTACTATAAAGATGTAGTGCAGATCATTGTCCTGTTCAACTGCAATTCAAACAATCAATTCCTTATGGTATATACAGTACATATACAGTATATATATACACTCAACAAAACTATAAACGCAACACTTTTGTTTTTCCTCCCATTTTTCATGAGATGGACTTATAGATCTATAATTCATTCCAGATACACAATATTACCATTTTTCTCAGACATTGTTCACAAATCTGTGTAAATGTGTGATAGTGAGCACTTCTGCTTTGCAAGTTAATGCCGGGCTTTAACTTGCTGAAACATGATGGATGTATGGCACAACAATGGGCCTCAGGATCTCATCACGGTATCTCTGTGCATTCAAAATGCCGTCAATAAAATGCACCCGTGTTCTTCGTCCATAACAGATGCCTGCCCATACCATAACCCCACCACCACCATGGGCCACTCCATCCACAACACTGACATCAGCAAAGCGCTCACCCACACGATGCCACACACGCTGTCTGCCATCTGCCCTGAACAATGTAAACCCAGATTCATCCGTGAAGAGAACACCTCTCCAACCTGCCAGACGCCATCCAATGTGAGCATTTGCCCACTCAAGTCTGTTACGGCGACGATCTGGAGTCAGGTTAAGACCCAGATGAGGATGACGAGAATGCAGTTGAGCTTCCCTGAGACGGTTTCTGACAATTTGTGCAGAAATTGTTTGGTTATGCAAACCAATTGTTTCAGCAGCTGTCTGAGTGGCTGGTCTCAGACCATCTTGAAGGAGAACCTGCTGGATGTGGAGGTCCTGGGCTGGTGTGGTTCCACGTGGTCTGCGGTTGTGAGGCTGGTTGGATGTACTACCATATTCTCTGAAACGCCTTTGGAGACGGCTTATGGTGGAGAAATGAACATTCAATGCATGAGCAACAGATCTGGTTGACATTCCTGCTGTCAGCACGCCAACTGCACGCTCCCTCAATGCTTGTGGCATCTGTGGCATTTTGCTGTGAGACAAACCTGCACATTTCAGGGTGGCCTTTTATTGTGGGCAGTATAAGGTACACCTGTGCACTAATCATGATGACAGATCAGCATCTTGATGTGGCACACCTGTGAGGTGGGATGGATTATCTCAGCAAAGCAGAAGAGCTCACTATCACACATTTAGACAGATTTGTGAACAATGTTTGAGAGAAATGGTGATATTGTGTATCTGGAATGAATTCTAGATCTTTAAGTCCATCTCATGAAAAATGGGAGCAAAAACAAAAGTGTTGCGTTTGTATTTTTGTTGAGTGTATATATAGGGTTGGGTTTCTCTGTCTGCCATAGCGCCTCGAAATGTTTGATGATGACAGTCTGATGAGTGAACACTGGCGCAACTGGCTGACGCTGCTCGCTGCTGTTAACCAACTTTTATTTCCTCCGGACTACCTCTAACTGAGTAATATCCTTCAGTTGGAATCCTCCCACGATCTGCCGGTACTACTGTCTGTGTGAGTCCTCACTTCTGGCTCACCTGTCCTCTCTTGACGTGAGCCTCACCTGGCGTTTTCTGACCATTGACACTCTCAGTCCTCGTCCACAATGTGGGCTGGTGGGATGCACATCTTGTTCGTCTGTACCTGGCTCTTTCTGCTGCCTGTTCACCTGCTAGTGACAGCTCTCCTTCAATACTCGGCCGCTGACCTGCTCCGGCTGCGCTCTCGCCTGCCTGGATCTTCGCCAGAGGCACTCCACCTCCACCTGGACATCACCTTCCAGCCCCACCGGAGATACATCCACCGAGGGTCTCGCCGGATTCTCCACCACAACGGCTCAACAGCAATAAAGTCCATCTGGTTCAGCTCTCGACGCCCTCCATTCTCCACCAGCCAGGCGGTCAACCACAGCGTGTTAGCCCACCTGGCTCGGTCGGCTAGCCCCATCGCCAGCTGCGACAACACGGCACTCAACTTCGCTCTGCTCAACATCCGCTCGCTGACGGGCAAGGGACAACTCATCCAGGACCTCATCACCGACCGTAAGCTAGACTTTCTTTGTTTAACCGAGACATGGCAGCAGCCCGACGACTTCTCTCAGCTCATCAAATCCACTCCTGGTGGGTTTGTTTACACCTGTCGACCCCGTGGCTCCGGTCGGGGAGGAGGTCTTGCAATAATTTACCGCGAGAAGTGGAAAGTTTCGCCGGTGTCCGTACCTGCCTTCAACTCGTTTGAATCTACGGTCTGTGAGTTGTCTGGTCCCATTCCAACCATCATTTTCACAGTCTACTGCCCCCCTAAACCGAACTGTGACTTTTTAAATGACTTTGCTGCTTTCCTCACCCACCTATCCTCTCTCTCACCAAACATAATACTGCTGGGTGATTTCAACATCCACATGGACAAAATCGATCTGCCTCTTACAAAAGACTTCATGACCTGGTTGGAGAGTTTTGGATGTCGGCAACATACTACAATTCCCACACACTCCAAAGGAAACATTCTGGACCTAATTTGCTGCTCTGGTGTCACCCCTCTTGACATTACAGTAGATGAACTCCCCATAACTGACCACTTTGTTCTTTCATTTACTGTAAAACTCACCTTTTCCTCTTCTAAAACGCCACGTCTCATTTCATTCTGGAACATAAAGAACATAAACCCTGCCACACTTAGCTCAAGTATCCATTCCTTGTACCCCCCAGAAATCCACAGCCTATCTACCCCGATGATCTGGTTTCTTATTACAATAACAATCTCCATAATATTTTAAATTCTCTTGCTCCGTTAAAAACCAGATCTGTCTCTTTCTCCATCTCTGCTCCCTGGTTCACCTCCAATCTTCGTCTCAAGAAAGCCCAAGCTCGGTAACTTGAACGACTTTACAGGAAAACTGGTCTCAGTATCCAAAAAGAATTATACAAAAACCATGTCATAAGTTACAAGGAGGCCATTGCCAACACCAAAACCCAATACTTCACCAGTATAATCACAGCCAATAAGGGAAACTCAAAGTCACTGTTCTACCTACTCAATAACATCACCAAACCTCAGGTATCTCTACCCCCTCACCTGAACACAACCTCCTCCTGTAACTCTATCATGACCTTTTTTAATGAAAAAATCACAAATATCCACCTGGATGTTTTTGACAAAATCAAACACATCCACCAATATCTAGGATCCATCCCTCACCTCAGCGTCCCAGCCAACTCTCACATGCCTTTACAATCTTTCTCTTCCTTCCAGTTACCTACTACCTCAGAAACAACAAAATTAGTCAGAAATTCTGACATCCACCTGTCAACTGGACCCCTTACCCACACAATTTGTTAAAGCCTGTCTCCCCTCCTTGATCCCTCTCATCTCTGCCATCATTCACTCCTCTCTCACCATTGGAACTGTCTCTACTTTGTTCAAAACTGCTGCCATCACCCCAATAATGAAAAAACCTCACGCCGACCTCACTGACTTCAACAACTTCTGTCCCATCTCCAATCTACCCTTCATTTCCAAAATCCTGAAAAAAAGTTACCTCCCAACTCCATTCTCACCTCTCACACAATAACCTGTATGAACAGTTCCAGTCTGGTTTCCGACCACTCCACAGCACTGAAACTGCCCTCAATAAAATCACCAATGATCTTCTTATGGCAGCTGATTCTGGACTCCTCACCATCCTCGTCCTCCTTGACCTGAGTGCAGCCTTTGATACCATCTCTCATTCCACCCTCCTCAACAGACTATCTTCTGTTGGCATCACCCACACTCCATTAGCCTGGTTTTCATCTTACCTCTCTGGCAGCACTCAGTTCATTCAACTCAAGTCCGTTAAATCCTCCCCCCACCTCTGTTACTTCAGGCGTACCCCAGGGTTCTGTCCTGGGAACTCTCCTTTTCATCATATACCTCCTGCTTAACTTTGTTATTTCTCGGCACCTTTTCTGAATTTTGGAGTCAAGTTGTGCCACTATCATTTACTGCCGGTGCTCGGTTAAAGACACACAAATTGACAAACAATAACAGCTACTTCACCGCCGGAAGCAGCAAGGGCCCTGGGTTCTTCACTCAAAACCCAGGAAAAAGCATGAAATCCACTATTGGATTTCTCAACATCTGTTAGGCACACTTCGGTCTACCCATAGACCAGACAAAATAAGTCCACACTTGGACCCTGGTTTCCCAAAACCAGCCACAACACAAGTCCACACTTGGACATAACAGCTTCCCAAAGCTCAAAGTGGTCTACCCATAGACTGACAAAAGAAGTCCACACTTAGACATCGAAGCTTCCCAAAACTTCTCCTCAGCTGCTGTCTTAATTTCTGGCTGTTTCCCTTTTAGTCGTAATGCCAATCACTGTCCAATTTGTGCTTCACTTCTCTAAGTGAAACTCTTTGCAGCAGCCGTCCATGTGCACCTGGAGGTTTAGCTCACACACCCTCTCTGCTGCAACAACTCTCACACGTTCTCTGTCTCTGAAGTATTTCAGCGGCAACAACTATTTGGAGCATCCAACTATGCTTAGTGACTTAAACTTAGGATATTTTAACTTTGTCAATTCAAAATTTGTGTAAGGAATTCTAAATGACCTTACCTTTAGCTAGCGTGTCACACCACGCAGGGAGGATGCCCCTTTTATACCGGCTGGTCCCTATTGTTGTGTATGTGATGAGGTGTGTGTGTCTTTTCTTGGGACAACAGGAAACATTGGATTTCCAGGCGAACATCCAAATCTTCGTCACCACCCTAAAGTCAAAATGACCCCCTTCCTGTCTTTCCTGTTTTTGTACAATTGGGTAATTCACTGCCAAACTTGAGAATCTGTTTCCTCCTGATTTGATGTATGACCCAAACATGCATTATTTCGCTTCAATATTACAACCTCCTCAGATCTTTTCTTTGTTACACCTGTCTCTCCCCTCACCTCTCTCACGACCATAAGGTGCAGAGCATTCAGCTGCTCTGCTCTCCGTCTCTGGAACTCACTACCACCCCAACTTAGAAACATCGAGTCACTTCCCCACTTCAAAGAACAACTGAAAACACATCTGTTTAAGACTGCTTATTCCAGCTGAAGCCTGTTGCTCATTTAATTGATTTCATCCGTTTTTATTGCTCATTCTTTAATGGACTTTGTATAATTCTGTACGGTGTCCTTGAGTGTCAAGAAAGGGGCATTTAAATAAAATGTAATATTATTTTTATTATTATTTTTATTATTATCATTATTATTATTATTATTATTATGAAATTGGACTTTCTTTATTTCTTCTTTCTTTCTAAGAGCACGACTCTGAAGCTGTTAGTAAATGCATTCCTGCAAAGGAGTCAGGTGACACCACGTCCGTTATGCTGAAGAGTATATTAACCACTGTTTTGAAATGAGAACTTGTCCTTTTCATACTTACATGCACTGATGTTTGTTGTATTGGAGAACGACCAAGAGCTCTGTTAAATAAAGTACCACGAACTTCCGCCATCATCTCAAGAGTCATCTGTCTTCCATGATCATCAATCGAATGCGCTGCAGAACCAGATAGAAGAAATCCGCGTCAATTCGATGACCCTGACATGATTTTCAGGAAGTGAGTAGATCATTTGGACCAAGATGGACTGACGCAGAAAATCCAGGGGCCCCACCTAAAAGGTAAGAAGACTTTTGTTCTTCATACTAGGCTCTGCATTTCCTGTGTTAGACTGCCACATTTTCAATTCTGATGACTGGTGGTTCTGGTAACTTAGTGTAGGCAGTTTGATGTGGCAAGAAGTTTTTAAAGACAAATTGTGTCGGCATAAATGTAGGAAAACAGATTAAAAAGAGAGTAAAGAGAAATAAGTGAAGCACTGTGTGACACATAAAAAGTGAAGATTTTTATGTTGTAAGCTGAGGGATAGTATAGGAATAGTATGCACAATAGAGAATAAAAAGCGAAGTCAGAGGTACTGCCGTTGGTAGGCAAAGCAAAACATCCAGATCAAACCGAGTGATCTGGATGTTGATGAAAACAAGGACATCTAGGCAGATGGAGACAGTGATGATGATCTGAAACTCAGGAATGTAGAGAAATATGGAGGAACTTCACAAGCAATAGGTAGATAATTTTATTGATGTCCAAATGAAGAATTGCCATTTTTTCCACTACGAACACACAATATATGTATATAATATTGTATTATATAGATATAATACAATATTAATAACAATCATGAGAGACAGCTACAGGCTCTTGATGTTGAATGAAATGTTCATTATAAAAACGCACGGCTGCAGGAAAAAAGATCTCCTGAATGTATCTCCATGTAAAATATGAATTAAAACTGATTGAACAACTGAGCTCTACAACAGGTTTGTTGCAGAGCTCCTATTATCGTTAATATCAAATCCGAACATTTTTCACCTCCAAGTCTCGAAAAACTGGGGACGATTTAAAAGTTAGTCTAAAACTCAGGTCACAGTGGTAATTTGCAACTTTATACTCAATAACTTATTGGCTAAAATATGTGGCTGTATAGTATTAAAAGCACTAGAAAAATCAAAAATACATCATTCAAACAGAGCTACCAGCTTTTTCCAGGTGTTGGTAGATTGTCCATCTATCCATCCATACATCCATTTTGTAAACCGGCTTTCTAAACCAAGTCTTGTAGCTTATCCTAGCCTATCCCTGGCGTGTGGAAGGGTATATATTTACAGAGGTTGATGTCAGTGCAATGGGTCTCAAATTGGACAAAGTGCCACCAGCGTCTGTCTTTTTTGGAATCGGCACTAAGCAAAAGGTTTTCCACATAGCAGGGTTCTTTGCACTTGACAGAGAATATAGAATGTAACACAGACCAATGTTCCTCAACACAAAGTTTGAGGGTGGGTGAATGAACACCATCTGGCCCCGCCAACTTATTGAGCTTGAGATGCTGAAGCTACAATCATTGACATCAAAAACAATTTCAGAGTTTTCCACACTAAAAGTTATAGAAGACCACAATGTTTGATGTTTATGAGAGGAGACAAATTTTTCAAATGGAACAAAGTATCAATTCATTTGGTTAACATTTATGTCATTCTGTAAACAGGACTCACTGGGTCTATATCCAGTGATCATTTCCATACATTGAGCCCCCATCCATCCGTCTGTCCATCCATCCACCCACCCATTCGTCCATCCATCCATCCAACCAATCAGCCATCCCTCTATCCGTCCATCCATCCATCCATCCTTCCATCCATCCATCCATCCATCCATCCATCCATCCAAACAACTAACCAACCCAAATTTATGATTAGCTCAGTTCTGTCATACAGTTTTGTCAAGGGTGCTTGTGGTACTGGGCAAGACTATGCTGAAAGAGGAATTCATTAATGTTGATTTGATCTCGTGAAGACTCCTCCAAGTTTTAGACTTCCTCCAATTGTGGCAAGGTGTCACGGCTTGTGGTGTATTGTTTCAAGCTCAGGTGATTGGACACGGTACAGCAGCTGAGAGCGCTGCGAGCAGTCCTCATCTGCCCGGCTGTAGTCCAGGTGTTAGTTTTTGCATCATAGTACTCAACAGAATTGGTGGTTTGAAAGCCGTTGAAGCCCCCCATGACAAATAGCTTGTTATTAATGACTTCAGTGCCTAGGTTGCTGCGGGTAGTCAACATGGGGGGTAGTTCATGCCACTCATCGGTCTCTGGGTCGTAGGCTTCAACACTTTTTAAAAAGCAGCGGCCATCATAACCACCAAGCTATCAGAAAAAAATTAATTAGTTAAGTGAGTGTTTGGGTTCAATTCAAATTTAAGATATTATGAAGCATGATAAGATTGAGAACATGGCATCCATAATGCCAACTAAACACCAAACAAAGGACATTGTCATTTTTTAAGCACTGACCACTACTAGATAAAATCAGGTGCTGGCCTCAGACTAGGTTAGTTCTTCATTTACTCACCGCAAAGATCCGGTTGTCATACAAAATAAAACATAGTCCACCACGTCCGGCACTCATGTCGGTGAAGGTTGTCCACTGGTCGAACTCTGGACTGTAAAATTCACAACTTCGATGGTAAATATGCCCATCAAAACCACCACAAATGTAAATCTGGACAGACAAGGAGGAAAAAAGAAAGGCAGTCAACAAAGCCCCAGGAGAGATCATTGTTCTGTCATTTCTCATTTTACTCTCTTTTATTTTATATAATTGAAGAGTTATTTTTTTCTACAAATATTAAATAACTTCCTGCATATAGTGCAGCTCACGGATACTTAAATTAACAGCAAACAATGTTTCCTGCCAACATTAGAACAACTCCAGAGCTGTACCAACTGTACCTTCACTCACCTTGTTATTGAACGCTGCACAACCACCATTACTTCTGATATCATGCATGGGTGCAATTAGACTCCATTGGTTTGTCTCAGGTCTGTAGCGCTCTGCAGTGTTCAAGCGACGTGTCCCATCACGACCTCCTAGTGCATAAATATATCCATCCAAAAGAGTAACACTCACATAGCAGCGGCGGTGCTTTGTTGGTGCTGCTTCAAGCCAAAGTCGTCTGTTCACATCAAATTTTCGCACGCTGCTGGAAGACTCCTCCCCATCAAAGCCGCCAATGCAGTAGATGAAACCATCATGGAAGACAGTGCCATGGTAGCCACGAGGCTTTTCTTGATGATCTGTAATGTCCATCCAGGAATCAGCACGGACATCGTAAACCTCAGTGATGTTAATAACATTGATGGTGTTCCAGCCCCCAATGGCAAAAATGATGGTATCAGGTAAACGGGGACGAACAACGAGGTTGGAGTAAAATCTCATGGGTGGGGTGACATTGGTCAGATGATGTTTGAGTCTCAAGATGTGTTTGAGAATTTGAAAACACTGAGTGTTTTTTCTCAAATATGGATTGTTCATTAGAGTCTTAATGTCGTCGATACTGCATAAAGCCAGCCGAGCCTACAGAGGAAACGGAAGAGGATTTGAATGGAACAGAATGAAATTGTGATACAGTGTGCCCTCGCGGATTCGCGCATCAACGATTGCGACTCTACCTAACTGCAGATTTTTAGTAGGCAGTCATGTGATACCGTACGTGCATTCTATTGGCTGACAGCTTCCGGAAGTGTGCTCTGTTAAGTCAGTCACTGACTTTGGTGAGAAACAAGTCGATAAGAGTGTGGGAAAAGGTAATATAGATAGGTGGTTTCATATCAGTATGGGGAAGATCATAAATGGTTAAATTACCGTAAATAATAAGATAAATAGATTGCGATCTCCATCGCAGATTCCTTAATCGTGTGTGGTTCCTGGGACACATTGCCGGCAAAGAACGAGGGAGCACTGTATTCCATGTTTTTAACAGGACTCATCACAAAACTAGATGGCAAAAATCTATTCTGATACAATTTAATTTAGCTGCAGGTGTAAAAGCACCCAGGTAACTGTATAATTTATTTTTTTCCTGTAAAGGACATTATAATCCTTTTGCTGATCCTGAACATTTAAATGAAGCATAATGACAGACCGTCTTACCTTTGACAAGAGTGCAGGTAAATGTGAGGTTCTTCCCTCAGGTTCATGGTTGATCCACCTAACAACCGCCTCATACACGGTTTTCTCATCATCCACATTGAGCTCATCACTATCAAGGATGTCAGAGAGTTCCTGCAAACTGAGCTCCAGGAACTCCTGGCTGGAAACAACCTCCTCAAACCTGTTCATTAACAGGAAGTGAGCCTTGTGCAGCACCTGGGGATGTGAGACGAGGAACCCACGGACACCAATGCAGTTCTCTGGAGTGAGGTTCTTTTCCAGGAAGTTGTTGCATGCCTCTACAATGCCAGTTACAATCAAATAGTCAGCTGCTATAAGCAGATCTTGTACGTTGTCCTCTGTCACAGAGACAGAACCTGAGTATGCAAAGCCAATGATGACCTCCATCATGTCTGCAGACACGTCTGGGATGGCAAAATGTGTTCTGCTACAGGGTGCATGTCGGCAGAAAAGGGCCCTGTGAATAAAGAAAAGTAACTAAGTAGCTGTAATACCACATCACATGACCAAACTGAAAACAAAGTCATTCATCTTCAGCACCCGCTTCAGACCGGAGAAAACCCACGCAGACACGGGGTGAAGATGCAAACTCGGCACAAATGGAACTCGAACCGGAACCGTCTTGCTGTGCGCCGACAGCGTTACCCACTGCACCACAATGCAACAGCAATAAAAAACAATGTCATATCATGTGGCGTCACGTGGGCAATGACATCATTACCTGGAGGACTGTGATTGGGAGGAACAGCCTGCCTGATCTGAACACAAATGTTCAGCTGTTGGACTTCTGTGCTGGCCACAGTTTGTCTATAACTAACACCGTGTTTGAGCATCAGGGTGTCTCTAGAACTCTTGGTACCAGTGAACCCCACAGATCAATGATTAGCCTGGTAGTTGTGTCAGCTGATCTACAGCAATATGTTCTTGACACTTGGGTAAAGAGAGGAGCTGAGCTGTCAGCTGATCACCACCTGGTGGTGAGTGTGATCAGGGTTCTGTGAGAAGATGAACTATAACTATCTATCAGATTACCTTCATTCATCCAAAGCTGTTTAAATCAATCCACTAGACTTTAAGAAAGTTCTTGAAGACGTTTCTTCTCTCATCCAAGAGACTTCTTCAGTCTTGTCCTAGGTTATTAACCCTGTGGGGTGTGGTCAGTACCCGTCTGGCTCGTCAGTGATTGTGGGTGTCAAACAGGCGTAGTTGAAATGCGAGTTTCACCTTTGTATGCTAATGAGTTTCATTAGTATGAGACACATCACCTGGGTTATTTTTGGGAGTTTCGAAAGAATGTGATTGTAAACAGGCGAAATGTGATGTCGCAGACCGTCCCCCCGTTCAGAGATGGCTTCTTCACTTTGACACCTCTTTCTTTCACACCTCTTTCAAATCATCTATCTTCCCTGTCCAAGATCTGAACATCAGTATCCTGAAATGAGTGACCCTCTTCCTTGAGGTGAAGGAGGACTGCTGAGTCCTGTCCTGATGTGTTGGCTCTTCTGTGTTGAGCCATGCGCCTGTGTAGTGGTTGTTTGGTTTCCCCTATGTAGACATCTGAGTATTCCTCGCTGCATTTAACTGCATACACCAGATTGCTCTTCTGACACTTATAATGACCCTCATTAGCATACAAAGGTGAAACTCACATTTCAACAACCCCCCATTGACAACCCATCAACCATCGTTGAGGAGCCAGACGGGTTTCAATGACGGTTGCTGGAACGTTATTAGCACTGACCACACCCCACAAGGTTAATAAGCTGGGACAAGATCAGCCACTTACAGAAGTGAAGAAGCCTCTTGGATGAGACAAAAAGTCTTCAAGAACTTTCTTAAAGTCCAGTTGATTGATTTAAACAGCTCTGGATAACCTTAAACTTGATAACTGAGACCCTACACAGACATTATCTTCATTCATTCATCCTCAGTATCCGCTTATTCCCTCGTCGTGGGTCTAGATTGCTGCTGCCTATCCCAGTGGACTTGGGGCGTGTGGCAGGGTAAACTCCAGGCATGATGCCAGTGTACTGCAGAACCACTTGAGGGACAGACTGACAGGCACACACTCACACTTACTGACAATGTCAGACTGACCAATTCACCTAAAGTGCATGGGACATGTGATAATAAACGACAAACATACATATTTCTTTATATGTATATTTGTCTTTGGAAGAAGGGCATCAGTGACCTCTGACCTTGTCCAAGAAGTTCTGGACAGCTTTGTCATGGTTGTTCCTCCAGATTTTATTGCGCGGACGTTCGATGGCTCCGATGAGCTGCATTTCCTTCTCCACCAGCCAGCAGATAGCTGCCCTCCTCTCAGCTCCAAGCAGTACTTGAGGATCATCAATCTGTACTGCAAGCACACAAACAGGAAAATGTGCCACAATATCTCATGCTGAAGCAACATTTAATAACCTGAAGCCAGCAACCTGAGCTGTGCTCACCACCAGCCTGTTTCCCTGTATGACACGCCTCATACGTAACAGTGCACAGAGCCTACCAAAAGGGCAGGGAGACGACTTATCCTGAGACAAAATCAGGACTCTTAATGAATCCTTATCAGCTTACTGTGATATTAAATAAGTTACTCACTGGAAGTATGGACTGCAGTTACACATAATGATCCTGTGAACACTAAAGCTGACGTCCCCAGCGCAGATGACTGTATCACATGAATGGTCCAGACCTTGTCTTGTTTCTCTTGGTATTTCTGTCTTTGTTTCCATCACAATACAAACAGTGTTAGTGTTTTGAGTCAATGGGTTTATATAATGAGGACAGTAGAGATCAAAGATTACATCAAATGTCAGACATCAAAGCTAAAAAGATACAAGTGAGATAAGATACAAGAGTTCACTCCAAAGCAGACATCAAAGTGGAATGGATAGTCATAACAGGTTTATGGCCAGGTTTAGGAAAATAATAAACCAGTGATGTTCTACTTAGTCAAACTTACATGAATACATCTCATAATACTGTAAAAGGCTCCCACCGCTGTTACCAATGTAGCTTTCGAGTACTGAGGCATTAATAACTTCTCTAAAGTGAGGCAAAAACCAGCGTCAGCCCTACTCTTTTTTTACTGTATAACCCCACGACCACACCTTTTATAGATGTCACACAACTACATCACAGAACAAAACCGGCTTTGCCATTTTTGTCGTCCACCTTTCGCCAGGTGGAGGACTTTAAGTACTTAGGGTCAACAGTCCAGAGCAATGGAGAGTGTGGAAAAGAGGTGAAGACAGATAGATATCCGTCTGTATCTATCTGTCTTCACAGATAAATACAGTATATCTATCACACATCACCTCAGGTGTGATGTGTGATAGAAGAGTTTCAGCTAAAATGAAAGGAAAGGTGTACAAAACTGTGGTGAGACCAGCGATGTTGTTTGGTCTAGAGACAGTGTCACTGAGGAAAAGACAGGAGACAGAGCTGGAGGTAGCAGAGATGAAGATGCTGAGGTTCTCTCTGGGAGTGACCAGGAAGGATAGGATCAGGAATGAGTACATCAGAGGGACAGCACATGTTAGAGGTTTTGGAGATAAAGTCAGAGAGGCCAGACTGAGATGGTTTGGACATGTCCAGAGGAGAGATAGTGAATATATTGGTAGAAGGATGCTGAGTTTTGAACTGCCAGGCAGGAGGCCTAGAGGAAGACCAAAGAGGAGGTTTATGGATGTAGTGAAAGAGGACATGAAGGTAGTTGGTGTGAGAGAAGAGGATGCAAAGGACAGGGCTAGATGGAGGACACTGATTCGCTGTGGAGACCCCTGAAGGGAAAAGCCCAAAGGAGGAGAAGAAGTGTGAGCGTGCATGGTTGTCTGTCTTTGTGTGTGGCTCTGTGCCGCATTGAAGTCGTGCCTGGAGTTTGCCCCGCCTCACAACTCACAACCCAAGACAGCTGGGATAGGCTCCAGCTCCCTGTGACCTACAGCGGATAACGCGGTTTGGAAGGTGAATGAATGAATAAGCCTAACCATAAACCTGTCATAGCTATCCATTCCACTTTGATGTCCTCTTTGGAGTGACCTTTCCTCACTTCATAAACTTCTCATTGCTTTGTATCTTTTTACCTTTAATGTCTGTCATTTGATCTCATCTTTGATCTCTAATCTCCTCATTATATAAACCTGTTGACTCAGAACACTGGACTGTTTGTATCGTGATGGAAACAAAGACAAAAGCACCAGGAGAAACAAGACAAGCTGTGGACCCTACATGTGATACAGTCATCTGCGCTGGGGATGTCAGTTTTAATGTTCACAGGATCATTATGTGTAACTGCAGTCCATACTTCCAGTGAGTAACTTATTACATCCCGCTTCAAAGTGGTGATGTATTGTGATTGTCAGTGTTTGTCCGTTCGTTCGTCTGTTAGTCCACCAAATATCTTGTGTAACTGCAGTCCATACTTCCAGTGAGTAACTTATTTAATATCACAGTAAGCTGATAAGGATTCATTAAGAGTCCTGATTTTGTCTCAGGATAAGTCGTCTCCCTGCCCTTTTGGTAGGCTCTGTGCACTGTTACGTATGAGGCGTGTCATACAGGGAAACAGGCTGGTGGTGAGCACAGCTCAGGTTGCTGGCTTCAGGTTATTAAATGTTGCTTCAGCATGAGATATTGTGGCACATTTTCCTGTTTGTGTGCTTGCAGTACAGATTGATGATCCTCAAGTACTGCTTGGAGCTGAGAGGAGGGCAGCTATCTGCTGGCTGGTGGAGAAGGAAATGCAGCTCATCGGAGCCATCGAACGTCCGCGTAATAAAATCTGGAGGAACAACCATGACAAAGCTGTCCAGAACTTCTTGGACAAGGTCAGAGGTCACTGATGCCCTTCTTCCAAAGACAAATATACATATAAAGAAATATGTATGTTTGTCGTTTATTATCACATGTCCCATGCACTTTAGGTGAATTGGTCAGTCTGACATTGTCAGTAAGTGTGAGTGTGTGCCTGTCAGTCTGTCCCTCAAGTGGTTCTGCAGTACACTGGCATCATGCCTGGAGTTTACCCTGCCACACGCCCCAAGTCCACTGGGATAGGCAGCAGCAATCTAGACCCACGACGAGGGAATAAGCGGATACTGAGGATGAATGAATGAAGGTAATCTGATAGATAGTTATAGTTCATCTTCTCACAGAACCCTGATCACACTCACCACCAGGTGGTGATCAGCTGACAGCTCAGCTCCTCTCTTTACCCAAGTGTCAAGAACATATTGCTGTAGATCAGCTGACACAACTACCAGGCTAATCATTGATCTGTGGGGTTCACTGGTACCAAGAGTTCTAGAGACACCCTGATGCTCAAACACGGTGTTAGTTATAGACAAACTGTGGCCAGCACAGAAGTCCAACAACTGAACATTTGTGTTCAGATCAGGCAGGCTGTTCCTCCCAATCACAGTCCTCCAGGTAATGATGTCATTGCCCACGTGACGCCACATGATATGACATTGTTTTTTATTGCTGTTGCATTGTGGTGCAGTGGGTAACGCTGTCGGCGCACAGCAAGACGGTTCCCGGTTCGAGTTCCATTTGTGCCGAGTTTGCATCTTCACCCCGTGTCTGCGTGGGTTTTCTCCGGTCTGAAGCGGGTGCTGAAGATGAATGACTTTGTTTTCAGTTTGGTCATGTGATGTGGTATTACAGCTACTTAGTTACTTTTCTTTATTCACAGGGCCCTTTTCTGCCAACATGCACCCTGTAGCAGAACACATTTTGCCATCCCAGACGTGTCTGCAGACATGATGGAGGTCATCATTGGCTTTGCATACTCAGGTTCTGTCTCTGTGACAGAGGACAACGTACAAGATCTGCTTATAGCAGCTGACTATTTGATTGTAACTGACATTGTAGAGGCATGCAACAACTTCCTGGAAAAGAACCTCACTCCAGAGAACTGCATTGGTGTCCGTCGGTTCTCCATCTCATGTCCTCAAGTGCAGCACAAAGCTCACTTCCTGTTAATGAACAGGTTTGAGGAGGTTGTTTCCAGCGAAGACTTCCTGGATCTCAATTTACAGGAACTCTCTGACATCCTTGATAGTGATGAGCTCAATGTGAATGATGAGAAAACCGTGTATGAGGCGGTTGTTAGGTGGATCAACCATGAACCTGAGGGAAGAACCTCACATTTACCTGCACTCTTGTCAAAGGTAAGACGGTCTGTCATTATGCTTCATTTAAATGTTCAGGATCAGCAAACGGCTTATAATGTCATTCATCTAAAGATTACCACTGCTATATCCGCCGCAGCGGGTCACGGGGAGCTGGAGACTATCTCAGCGGCATAGGGCGTGAGGCTTATAATGTCCTTTACATGAAAAAAATTAACTATACAGTTACCTGGGTGCTTTTATACCTCCAGCGAAATTAAAAATTTTTAGGATAAAGTAACAAAAATATATTTTTGTCATTTAGTTTTGTGATGAGTCCTGTTAATACAAAACATTTCTAATGTCATATCAGACTGAAATTGCTGGTTTTTATTGTAGTTACTGTCTGTCACAAAAATATGGAATATGACATTTTCATTCTGTTCCATTCAAATTCTGTTCTGTTTCCTCTGTAGGCTCGGCTGGCTTTATGCAGCAAAGAGGAAATTAAGACTCTAATGAACAATCCATATTTGAAAAAAAACACTCAGTCTCTGCAAATTCTTAAACACGCCTTACGACTCAAGCATCAGCTGTCCAGTGTGAGAACACACATGAGATTTTACTCTAACCTTGCTGTTCGTCCTCGTTTACCTAACACCGTCATTTTTGCCATTGGGGGCTGGAACGTCAACAATGTGACTAACATCACTGAGGTTTACGATGTCCGTGCTGATTGCTGGTTGGACATTACAGATCATCAAGAAAAGCCTCGTGGCTACCATGGCACTGTATTCCATGATGGTTTCATCTACTGCATTGGCGGCTTTGATGGGGAGGAGTCTTCCAGCAGCGTGCGAAAATTTGATGTGAACAGACGACTTTGGCTTGAAGCAGCACCCATGCACAACCACCGCTGCTTTGTAAGTGTTGCTCTTTTGGATGGATATATTTATGCACTAGGAGGTCGTGATGGGACACGTCGCTTGAACACTGCAGAGCGCTACAGACCTGAGACAAACCAATGGAGTCTAATTGCACCCATGCATGATATCAGAAGTGATGGTGGTTGTGCAGCGTTCAATAACAAGGTGAGTGAAGGTACAGTTGGTACAGCTCTGGAGTTGTTCTAATGTTGGCAGGAAACATTGTTTGCTGTTAATTTAAATATCTTTGAATGAATTGGAGCACTATATGCAGGACGTTATTCAATATTTGTACAAAAAAAAGAACTCTTCAATTATATAAAAGAAAAGAGAAAAAATGAGAAATGAGAGAACCTCATTTTCTGTCATAAGAATATCACTTTTCTTCTGCCAAGAACAGTTATATTATTTAACTGCCTTTCTTTTTTCTTCCTTTTCTGTCCAGATTTACATTTGTGGTGGTTTTGATGGGCATATTTACCATGACAGTTGTGAATTTTACAGTCCAGAGTCCAACCAGTGGACAACCTTCACCGACATGGGCGACGGACGCGGCGGATTACGTCTCGTTTTGTATGACAACCGGATCTTTGCGGTGAGTAAATGAAGAACTAACCTAGACTGACCACTACTTTTAAGTAGTGGTCAGTGCTTAAAAAATGACAGTGTCCTTTTCTTTAGTGTTTATTTGGCATTATGCATGCCATGTTCACAGTCTTATATAAAATGTTAAATTTGATTTGAACCCAAACACTCACCTATTTTATTTTTTTCTGATAGCTTGGTGGCTATGATGGCAGGACACGTTTAAACAGTGTTGAAGCCTACGACCCAGAGACCGATGAGTGGTATGAACTACCCCCCATGTTGACTACCCGCAGCAACCTAGGCACTGAAGTCATTAATAACAAGCTATTTGTCATTGGGGGCTGGAACGGCTTTAAAGCCACCACTTCTGTTGAGTACTATGATGCAAAAACTAATAAGTGGACTAAAGCCGGTCGGCTGGGGACTGCTCGCAGCGCTCTCAGCTGCTGTACCGTGTCCAATCACCTGAGCTTGAAACAATACACCACAAGCCGTGACACTTTGCCACAATTGGAGGAAGTCTAAAACTTGGAGGAGTCTTCACGAGATCAAATCAACATTAATGAATTCCTCTTTCAGCATAGTCTTGCCCAGTACCACAAGCACCCTTGAAAAAACTGTATGACAGAACTGAGCTAATCATAAATTTGGGTTGGTTGGTTGGTTGGATGGATGGATGGATGGATGGATGGATGGATGGACGGATGGACGGATGGACGGACGGACGGACGGACGGACGGATGGATGGACGGATGGATGGATGGATGGATTGATGGACGGATGGATGGATGGATGGATGGACGGACGGACGGATGGATGGACGGATGGATGGATGGATGGATTGATGGACGGATGGACGGATGGATGGATGGATGGACGGATGGATGGATGGACGGATGGACGGACGGATGGATGGATGGATGGATGATGGACAGAGGGATGGGTGGCTGGCTGGCTGGATGGATTTATGAATGGGTTGGGGGAGGGGGTTGGTGACAGAGAGCTCATAGGTTTCGTCCATTAACACCGAGCGTTTTAGAACAAAAATGATTTTAACCATATTCAATCAAAGTTATTGAGGAGCGCAGATCACTTTGGGGCAAGACATTTCAAATACAGTGTAGTTAGACATCTGGCAGCTTAATGACATGAATAAAAAAAGCATATGGGACCTCTAAAAATGAGAATATATGCATATGAAAAAAAGAAAAAGAGGTTCAAGCTGCCATTAACAGGAAAACCTTACCATTTTTAGAGGTGATGAAGAACAAATGATAAAAAGAAAAACAAGACAGCACAGAAAGAGTTAAAAAAGAGTAATTAGACAGTAAGCTAAGGTACAAGGGCAAGTCTGAGAGCTCCATTGGTAATTGAAATACTAAATCCTCTGGGACAGTATGGAAATGATCACTGGATACAGACCCAGTGAGTCCTGTTTACAGAATGAGATAAATGTTAACGAAATGAATTGATACTTTGCTCCATTTGAAAATTTTGTTTCCTCTCATAAACATCAAGCATTGTTGTGTTCTTTAACTTTTAGTGTGGAAAACGTTTTGCTTAGTGCCGATTCCAAAAAAGGCAGACACTGGTGTCTTTATTTTTCTAATGCTTTTGATACTACACCACTGCATTTTTTTAGCCGGAGGCGGCAGTAGCTCAGTCAGTAGAGTGGGTCGTCCAATGATCCAAGATCGGTGGTTCAATTCCCGCTCCCAACCAGCCATCTTCAGAGTGTGAGCTGACAGTTGGAGGTGTCATGGAAGATGACTATTGGTCGGCTGGCCTCAAAGCAATTCTTCAAAATTATCCCTTGCCTCACGAGGGGAAGCAGCGTACCACCAACACTGTTAATATTCGTACCTGGACAATTTCCTTCTAAAACCAAACTCCATCTTTCAAGTTCCTCTTGGATAAATGCGGATTTGCGTTTATTACAAAACTGTTTCAGCTCAACCTCATAAACATACGAATGAAGGGATAAATTGTAGATTACCTAAATAAATGTTTCACTGAAGTAATAATAAAAGACTGACACTAAATGTTAGACTTTAAGCGGCTCGCACCCCTGCCACCAATGTCGCATTCGAGGACTTGGGCAGAATGTTGTTAAGGATGCATACAAAACATATGTAAAATTGATGTATATATTTTCCACTTGTGCACCGGTAATATTTTCTATCGTGATCGGTAAGGATGGATTGGTAGTAATCAGCTGTCCGGATGTACCTGTCGGCGGGTGTGCACCCTAACCATTATTAAGAATCCCAGGCATGATGGGAAAAGGAAATCACGCTGAGAGAAGTGTGCTTAAATGGCAAAAGTGAGTGGCACCAGGGCTCTAGAATCTGCTGCTACTACCAAAATATTCCTTACAGACTGTCAAAGCAAGACTGGAGGATGAACATTTAAAACTCAATACGGAGTTGCCTTTTTAGACGAATTTTTGACGCAACCAGAAAGCGGGTATTTCCACGAGTCTACGTGTGGATCACCTTTCCAACTCCGGGGAGATCAAACCTTTTTTGATGATTTGGTAGAGCGGGCGTCCAATGTTCCAAGATCGGCGGTTCGATTCCCGCTCCCGCCCAAAAACACCCAGAGTGTGAGCTGACAGTGGGAGGTGTCAGCTCACTTCCAGAGCACTGCAGAGGCACCCTGGAGCAAGGCGCTGTCCCCCCTTACAAGTTGCTCATTTTGGCGCACCAAGCAAGCTGCCTGCCACTCTACCTCACTCTGAATGCATGCAGGCCCCCAGTGTGTATGTGTTCATGGCCTGTACACACTACTACAGTATATATGCATGTGACTAACTAGAGTGCCACTTACCTTCGGGGATTAAATGAGTATATAATAATAAAAAAATAAAGTATTAACAACACAGTGGAGTTGTTATAGATGGTTGGCCGTACAGGGATGAAATGTTTCATAAGTTTTGTAGTATGACAGCGACTCTGATCTGTAATTTATTTTCAGTTCAGGTTATTTACTACCACTGGCTACTGGTTGACTTCAATGAGTCTCCAGCTGAGGAGGTACAGGAGGCCAGATCATCTACACCCAGGAATTGGTAGGCAGGCGGATGGAGAGACACAGCATCCACCAGGAGAAGTCCTGTCAGTGAAATCACGTCTTTAATCAGTTCTGATCCCGAGGAATACAAACCAGACATGAATGAGGACAAAACATGTCTGGTTTGTACACTCACTCGGTGCTCATGTGAGTAAAATAAATTGTGAGTCAGTTGACAGTGCCTTAAATAGGGCAGTTTATATCAAGGCTACATTAATCGTAGCATCAACGCATGAGGTGCAGGGTAAGGATCAATGCAGGACACTAGTGGAGAAGCTTTCAGTCATAGTTTAATCAAATCAGTGAAAATCCAGGCTCAGGGTGGGGAACAGATCGGAGTTCAGGCTCAGACTCGGGGTCAGATCTGGGCTCCGGCCTTTCTGGTGTCCTTAAAGGGCCTGCGCACAGCTAGTGCAGTCCGACAAAGAATGGTGTACATACCTGGACAGAGTTGAAGAGTCATGACATTACCTTCTCACCCTCTTGAAGGATGATATCTTCAACTCTGTCCAGTTGACAGATATCAACTGGAAGATATCTGTCAACTAATTCAGATATCTTCTGAATTAGTTGACAGAAGATATCTGAATTAGTTGACATACATTTTTTAATTCACAAAAAATGTATGTGAATTAAACACCACAGCAGGTGTTCCGCCTGCTGTGGCGGAACACCAAAGCAGGCGGAACCGGGACCTTTGGTTCACCAGTAAATAGATGGGCCTGGGGAGTGAACCAAAATTTCACCACCATCTATCACTCCCAAGCCAACCTCACAGAATGCTCAAATCAATACAATGATCGCGTTGAGAAGTAACAGAAGTTCCTAAAGTAATTAAAGTAACTCCCTTTAACAGGAGACAGAGAAAATACTTTCAGCAGTCTAGGCCTACAGCAGCTTATCTAGTGTAATCTTTTTTTAGTCCCAACTTTAGGCTCTGTCAAAGAGGAGGGTTTTTAGTCTACTCTTAAGTAAGCTAAGGGTGGCTGCCCCCGGACCGAGGCTGGGAGATTGTTCCAGAGTAAATGGGCCAGATAGCTAAGGCGTCTGCCTCTTGTTCTACTCTTAAAGGCCTAACGGGTTACCAAAAAGAGAGATCTCAATACTGCATTCTGAACTAATTGGAGAGTCCTAGTAGAGGCGCTTGAACAGCCTGATAGTAAGGAATTGCAGTAGTCTAATGTAGACCACTGCCTCTAATTTTAGCGATTTTTCTGAAATGAAAGGGTGTCCAAGACACAAACTTAAAATGGGAGTTGAAGATTCTGACAGATTCTGATCAAAAACAATATCAGTAAGACTGAGTCATGAGGCAGTGAGTTTCGTTTTCTTGTTTGGACTTTTTGTGTTTTCCCTCTTTTCTCCTGGCAGGTGAGGTGGTGTGGCAGTGGGTGTATCAGGCTTCAATCATCTCATCTACCTAGACTCTGTTTACGGTTTGAAGATTCATACATCCATCAAGCCAGCCAGTCAGCCAGCCATCGTCCATCCATCCATCCAACCCAAAATCATGATTAGCTCATTTCTGTCACAGTTTTGTCAAGGTTGCTTGTGGTACTGGGCAAGACTATGCTGAAAGAGGAATTCATTAATGTTGATTTGATCTTGTGAATAGTCCTCCAAGTTTTAGACTTCCTCCAATTGTGGCAAGGTGTCACGGCTTGTAGTGTATTGTTTCACGCTGGGGTGATTGGACACGGTACAGCAGCTGAGACCACAGCGAGCAGTCCCCATCTGACCAGCTGTAGTCCAGGTGTTAGTTTTTGCATCATAGTACTCAACAGAATTGAAGGTGTCAAAGCCGTTGAAGCCCCCCATGACAAATAGCTTGTTGTTAATTACTTCAGTGCCAAAGTGACTGCGGCTGGTCAACATGGGGGGTAGTTTATGCCACTCATTGGTCAGTGGCTCGTAGGCTTCAACGTTGTTTAAACGGGATTGGGAATTGTAGCCACCGAGCTATCAGAAAAAAAAAAAAATCAAATAAGTGTTTTGGTTCAAATCAAATTAAACACATGAAGCAGAAGAAAAAAATACACTTTAAAGGTCCCACATTATGCTCTTTTAAATTTATGTCATTCAGCTGCCAGATGTCCAACTACACTGTATTTGAAATGTGTTGCCCCAAAGTGATCCTTGGTCCTCGATATCTTTGATTGAATATTGATAAATCCATTTCCACTCTCTAAGGGTCTGTTAATGGGGTATAGCTCTCAGCTCCCTATCTCCACCCCTACCTCTCCACTTTCGGCGCTAAGCATGGAGCTGCTTCCTCATGTTCCCCATTCTTTGCTGAACAAGGACTCGTGGCTCATTGTGTCAACATGATCAGACCGGCCGGTGAGATAAGTACATCCCACTTCAAAGCGGTGATGTATTGTGATCTTAATAGCTGTTTTCTGAAAATCGTCATGGACAGTGAGAGATTGTGGATAACACGGGAGCTAAGCTAACGGAATCTAATGAAACATGGGATTTTAACGGTAAGACCAAGTTTTTCTCTTTTCATGTGTGTGTGCATGCGTGTTTTTGTGTGTGTGTGTGCGCATGTGTGCGTGTGTGTGTGTGTGTGTGTGTGTGTGTGTGTGTGTGTGTGTGTGTGTGTGTGTGGTTACACGCAGCTCTCTGATCGCTTAGAAGATCACTGCTTTTAATCTCCAAAAAACCGACAATTGTTCTGAATTAGTAATTAATGTGTAACTGGTTATGTGTTCGCTGTGATGCTGAGGAAAGCCTCGGGCGGACGCACACACACATCTGACTGCTAACTAGTTAGCCAAATGCAAGCTGAATTCAACAGCTTGTGAGGAACTTTCATTGTGTAGCTCTGATCCAGGTCATTACCACACACCACTATCGCAGCCTGATCACGCGTGCGCACACACACACACACACACACACACACTCAGACAGACTCATACACACTCACACACATGACTGAGGTGGACCTAACTAGTTAGTCAAATGCTAACTGAGTTCAACAGTTTGTGAAGAACTTTCAGTGTTTAGCTCTGAGGTAGGACATTGTCACACAATGCTACTGTAGCCTTGGGCATGTCAACCAATCAATATTACCAAACACTCTGTCCAATCAGAGCGCCATTTGTGACATAACAAATGGCCATCCTAGCAAAATTCAATCGTTTTGATTCGGTCCGGGCCATGAATTCCATAATAGGACCCCTAATGGGGTAATAGTTACCCCTGATGTGGTAATTATTCTTTCACTCTTTGTATATATGGGTGTACAGGCCCCTGAAGCAAACAAACACACACACAAAGAGACTCACTAGCATGCCAATGTATACACAGTGGGTGCAGAGTGACAGGCAGCTCCTTCGTGGTACGCCCCAAATGAGCAGCTTTTAGGGGGCAGTACCTTGCTCAAGAGCACCTCGGCAGTGCTCAAGAAGTGAACTGACACCTCCAACTGCCAGCTTACATGCTGCCAGCATGCTAACAAACTTTAAGATTGTGAACATGGCGTGCGTAATGTCAGCTAAACACCAAATGGGGGACATTGTCATTTTGTAATCACTGCACACTACTAGATAAAGTCAGGTGCTGGTCTAGGTTAGTTCTCATTTACTCACCACAAAGATCCGGTTGTCATACGAAATGATGCCAATTCCGCTGCGTCCGGTGCTCATGTTGGTGAAGGTTGTCCACTGGTCGAACTCTGGACTGTAAAATTCACAACTTTCAAGGTGAATATGCCCATCAGCACCACCGCAAATGTAAATCTGGACAAGGAGGGACAAAGAAAGACAGCTGACAAATAGCACTGTTCTTGGCATAAGCCCCAGGTAACTCATTCATGCATCCATTCATTCATTGTCTGCACTGCTTAATCCACTTTCACAGGTCACTGGGGTTGCTGGACCGATCCCAGCGGACTGGGGCACCAGGCAGGGTGCCCCAGTCTGAACATGTTGCCAGCGCAACAAGGAAAGATATTGCAATACCAGGTAGATGCGTGGAATGGAGGATCAATTCCCAGTTCCATTTCCCTGCTCCTGTCTTCCCATCAATCGTAAACAAAAAAAAAACACCTGTGACAGATTGATTAGTACTGACAATAGCACCAAAAGTCTTCTTGCATCAATTTTAAAATAACACCTGTTCAAGGAACCAAACAAGTCCTCCCCACATAATTCTGAGGTAAGATCATTTTTTTTCTCATTTCTCATTTTCTTCTCTTTTCTTATATATAAATGAAGAGTACTTATTTGTACAAATATTGACTTAACATCTGGGATAAGCTCCAGCACCCCATGACCTGCAACAGCGGATGAAGCAGGTTAAGAAAATGGATGAATGAATGAACATCCAGCATACAGTGTAGTCTACAAAGATTTAATTTCACAATTAGCAATGATTCTTTTCAGCCTTCCGTCACCTTGTTATTGAATGCTGCACAACCGCCATCGCTTCTGATATCATGCATGGGTGCAATTAGACTCCACTGGTTCGTCTCTGGTCTGTAGCACTCTGCAGTCCTGAGTTGATGTGTTCCATCATGACCTCCTAATGCATAAATATATCCGTCCAAACAAGCAACGCTTACATGGCAGCGGCGGTGGTGCATGGGTGCTGCTTCAAGCCAAACATGACTTTTCACATCAAATTTGCGCACGCTGTTCCATGACTCATCCCCATCGAAGCCACCAATGCAGTAGATGAAACCATCAAGGAAGACAGTGCCATGAAAACATCGAGGATTTTCCTGATGATCTGTAATGTCCAACCAGCAATCAGCACGGACATCGTAAACTTCAGTCAAGTTAGTGAAACTGTCGGTGCTCCTGCCCCCAATCGCAAAAACTATGGCATGAGGTAAACGAGGACGAGCAGCGAGGTCAGAGACAAATCTCCTGGGCGGTCTGGCATTGGACAGCTGATGTTTGAGTCTCAAAACGCCATCCAGAATCTGCAGACACTGAGTGTTGTCACTCAAATATGGATCAGACGTCAGGGTCTTAATACCGTCTTTGCTGCATAAAGCCAGCCGAACCTACAGAGGAAGCAGAACAGAATTTAAATGGAACAGAATGAAATTGTGGTATTCCATATTTTTGTTACAGACAGCCACTACAAGAAAAACCAAGTTTCAGTCTGATATGACATTAGACATGTTTTGTATTAACAGGACTCACCACAAAACTAAACTAGAACCAAGGCAGTCACAGACTGCAACAACCTGTGACACCCCTGAATTCAAAATTTTACCCTGGCCTACTTACAGTACATAGGTCAAACATCAAAATTCGTGCTCTGACCTGCTGTCATTGATCAAAATACTAGCTTTGATCTATGGTCTTACTCACACTGGCCTTCTCCCTCGTCTTTCTATCTTATCCGGTTCCTGTGTGTACAAATGTTGAAATTTGACCTTGACCTAGTTTTTTTAAGGTGAAGGTCATCATCTTTTTCATCCCCTTTGCTGCCTGAGTAATGTGCTTTTTGTTTCATCTTTCTATCTGCAACGGTTGTGAAGATATTTGGTGGACTAACGGACGAACACACCAGCACTGACAATTACAATACATCACGGCTTTGAAGCGGGATGTAAAGACAAAAATATACAGTGTATTTTTGTTACTTCATCATGATAAAATTTAATTTAGCTGCAGGTGTAAAGACAATCAGGTAACCCTACAGTTTAATTATTTTTTCCCTTAACAGACATAAGCCGTTTGCTGATCCTGAACATTTAAATGAAGCATAATGACAGACCGTCTTACCTTTGACAAGAGTGCAGGTAAATGTGAGGTTCTTCCCTCAGGTTCATGGTTGATCCACCTAACAACCGCCTCATACACGGTTTTCTCCTCGTCCACATTGAGCTCATCACTATCAAGGATGTCAGAGAGTTCCTGCAAACTGAGCTCCAGGAACTCCTGGCTGGAAACAACCTCCTCAAACCTGTTCATTAACAGGAAGTGAGCCTTGTGCAGCACCTGGGGATGTGAGACGAGGAACCCACGGACACCAATGCAGTTCTCTGGAGTGAGATTCTCTTCCAGGAAGTTGTTGCATGCCTCTACAATGCCAGTTACAATCAAATTGTCAGCTGCTATAAGCAGATCTTGTACGTTGTCCTCTGTCACAGAGACAGAACCTGAGTATGCAAAGCCAATGATGACCTCCATCATGTCTGCAGACACGTCTGGGATGGCAAAATGTGTTCTGCTACAGGGTGCATGTCGGCAGAAAAGGGCCCTGTGAATAAAGAAAAGTAACTAAGTAGCTGTAATACCACATCACATGACCAAACTGAAAACAAAGTCATTCATCTTCAGCACCCGCTTCAGACCGGAGAAAACCCACGCAGACACGGGGTGAAGATGCAAACTCGGCACAGAGCGGAACTCGAACCGGGAACCGTCTTGCTGTGCGCCGACAGCGTTACCCACTGCACCACAATGCAACAGCAATAAAAAACAATGTCATATCATGTGGCGTCACGTGGGCAATGACATCATTACCTGGAGGACTGTGATTGGGAGGATTGTGCGTGTTGGCAGAAAAGAGCCCTGTGAATGAAGAAAAGTAATTAAGTAGCTGTAATGCCACATCACATGACCAACGCACTTTGATCTTTGATCTATGGTCTTACACTGGCCTTCTCTCTCATCTTTCTATCTTATCTGGTTCCTGAGTGTACAAAAGCTGAGATTTGACCTCGACCTAGTTTTCTCAAGGTCAAGGTCATCATCTCATTCTCATCCCCTTTGCTGCCTGAGTAATGTGCTTTTTGTTTCTTCTTTCTATCTGAACGGTTGTGAAGATATTTGGTGGACTAATGAAGGAACGCACGAACAACCACTGACAATTACAATACATCACCGCTTTAAAGCGGGATGTAAAAACAATGTGAAAACAATACTAAATTGTTTTCACATTGTTTTTACAGGTGGTGTCAGCTACGGCCGACACTTGGGTAAAGAGAGGAGCTTAGCTGTGAACTGATCACCAATTGGTGGTGAGGGTGATCAGGGTGTGTGAGAAGATGAACTGTATCATCACATATTGATATTACATAAGTTACTCACTGGAAGTATGGACTGCAGTTACACATAATGATCCTGTGAACATTAAAACTGACATCCCCAGCGCACATGACTGTATCACATGTAGGGTCCACAGCTTGTCTTGTTTCTCCTGGTGTTTTTGACTTTCTTTCCATCACAATACAAACAGTCCAGTGTTCTGAGTCAACAGGTTTATATAATGAGGAGATTAGAGATCAAAGATGAGATCAAATGACAAACATCAAAGCTAAAAAGAGACAAGTGACAAGACATTCATGAAGCGAGGGGAGGTCACTCCAAAGAAGACATCAAAGAGGAATGGGTAGTTATGACAGGTTTATAGCTAGGTTTAGGAAAATAATTATAATGGCTGTTGTCTTCTGTAAATTCATTAGTAACTGAGTATGCCTGTACCAAAATCCACAGATTAACTCATTATCTGTTTGGCTTTGATCTGCTTGTGTAATTTACACGGGGCCATTCATCCATCCATCCATCCATCTTCTTCCGCTTATCCGGGGACGGGTCGCGGGGACAGCAGTTTAAGCAGGGAAGCCCAGACTTCCCTCTCCCTAGCCACTTCGTCCAGCTCCTCCGGGAGAATCCCAAGGCGTTCCCAGGCCAGCCGGGAGACATAATCTCTCCAGCGTGTCCTGGGTCGTCCCCGGGGACTCCTCCCGGTAGGACGTGCCCGGAACACCTCACCAGGGAGGTGTCCAGGAGGCATCCTGACCAGATGCCCGAGCCACCTCATCTGGCTCCTCGATGCGGAGGAGCAGCGGCTCGACTCTGAGTCCCTCCCGGATGACTGAACTTCTCACCCTATCTCTAAGGGAGAGCCCGGACACCCTGAGGAGGAAACTCATTTCGGCCGCTTGTATCCGGGATCTCGTTCTTTTGGTCACGACCCACAGCTCGTGACCATAGGTGAGGGCAGGAACGTAGATCGACCGGTAAATCGAGAGCTTTGCCTTTCGGCTCTGCTCCTTCTTCACCACGACGGACCGATACAGAGTCCGCATCACTGCAGACGCTGCACCAATCCGCCTGTCGATCTCCCGTTCCATCGCACCCTCACTCGTGAACGAGACCCCGAGATATTTGAACTCCTCCACTTGGGGCAGGATCTCATCCCCAACCTGAAGAGGGCACTCCACCCTTTTCCAACTGAGGACCATGGTCTCAGATTTGGAGGTGCTAATTCTCATCCCAACCGCTTCTCACTCGGCTGTGAACCGCTCCAGTGAGAGTTGGAGGTCTTGATGAAGCCAACAGCATCACGTCATCTGCAAAAAGCAGAGACGCAATACTGAGGCCACCAAACCGGACACCCTCAACGCCTTGGCTGCGCCTAGAAATTCTGTCCATAAAAGTTATGAACAGAATCGGTGACAAAGGGCAGCCTTGGCGGAGTCCAACCCTCACTGGAAATGAATCCGACTTACTGCCGGCAATGCAGACTTTGGTCCGCATTGCTGACATCAGTCGTACAGGGACCGAACAGCCCTTATCAAGGGGTTCGGTACCCCATACTCCCGAAGCACCCCCCACAGAACCCCCTCAGGAACACGGTCGAACGCCTTCTCCAAGTCCACAAAACATGTGTAGACTGGTTGGGCGAACTCCCATGCCCCCTCAAGGACCCTGCGGAGGGTGTAGAGCTGATCCACTGTTCCATGGCCAGGACGAAAAGCACACTGCTCCTCCTGAATCCGAGATTCGACTTCCCGACTGACCCTCCTCTCCAGAACCCCTGAAATAGACCTTGCCAGGGAGGCTGAGGAGTGTGATCCCCCTGTAGTTGGAACACACCCTCCGGTCCCCCTTCTTAAAAAGGGGGACCACCGCCCCAGTCTGCCAATCCAGAGGCACTGTCCTCGACGTCCATGCGATGTTGCAGAGGCGTGTCAACCAGGACAGCTCCACAACATCCAGAGCCTTTAGGATCTCATCCACCCCCGGGGCCCTGCCACCGAGGAGCTTTTTAACCACCTCGCTGACAGGGCCATTCACTTATTGATAATACATATCAATTGGTTAATTAATGTTTATTTCTATGATTATGTTTATTGTGGCATCCATGCGATCATGCTGGATCCACTTTGACAGAGTATGGAACTTCAGTGCATGTCGGAATCATTGCTCTTAAGTGTTTATTTGTTTGATTACATAAATATGGGAAACAATTCTAACCACGGTCAAAAAACCTTTCTTCCTCCCACCAGCCCATCCAAAACCACCACCTGTTTCCTATATGTACTGTGCATCTGAGTAGGTAGAGAACAGGCACTGCCTACAGTTAAGCGTCCTCTTACACAAATACACTGCATGTCACCGGCTATGTTTCCAACCTGCTGAACTCAGGGAGCCGCTACAACGGGTCTTCAACCTGAGCCTGCGTCTCAGGAAGGTGCCCCCCCTCTGGCAGACGTTGTTGCTTCGTTCCAGCTCCCAAAAAGAACCGGCCCAGCGAGCTGAATGACTTCAGAACGGTGGCGCTCACATCGCATCTGATGAAGACTCTGGAGCGGCTCTTCCTCAGTCTCCTCAGGCCTCAGGTGAAACATGCTGAGGACTCCCTACAGTTTGCCTACCAGGAAAAGGTCGGCGTGGAAGACGCCATCCTCCACATGCTACACCGAGCCCATTCCCATCTGGACAAGGAAAGTGGCACTGTGAGGATCCTTTTTCTGGATTTTCAAGTGCCTTTAACACCATCCAGCCCTGTATACTGCAGGACAAAGTCCTACAAATGCGAGTGGACCTCGGCCTGGTTGATTGGATCCAAGACTACCTCACCGACAGACAGTTTGTCAGGCTAATGGACGCCACATCTGATACTGTGGTCAGCTGCATCGGTGCTCCACAGGGGACTGTCTTGTCTCCAATCCTCTTCTCCCTGTACACGGCGGACTTCTGCTACAACTCAGAACTGTGTCACATCCAGAAGTACGCAGATGACACAGCTATCGTGGGATGTATCAGGGACAGTGAGGGGGAGGAATATACTGTAGATGCCTGGTGAAGGACTTTGTTGACTGGTGTCACAGCAACAGTCTGCAGAACTCCAAAACTAAAGAGCTGGTCATTGACTTTAGGAGGGACAGACCCCAACCTAGACCAGTTCTGATAGGAACGGAGGAGGTGGAGATTGTGCAGACCTATAAATATCTTGGCCTGTGGCTAGACAACAAGCTGGACTGGACCAGCAACATGAGGCAGCTGTACCAGAAAGCACAGAGCAGGATGTACTTTCTGAGGAGGCTGAGGGCAATCAACATCTGCAGGAAGCTCCTGTGGATGTTCTATCAGTCTGTGGTCACCAGCGTCCTGTCGTTCGCTGTGGTGTGTTGGGGAGGGAGTATGACCAAGGCGGATCTCTCCAGGATGGAGAAGCTGATCAGGCGGGCCAGTTCTGTGGTCGGGATGAAGCTGGACCCTCTGGCAACAGTGGAAGAGAAGAGAACCTTGGACAAATTACTGGACATCATGGACAATGTCAGCCACCCTCTGCACACCGTTACCAACAACCAGAGGAGCCTGAGAAGCCTGAGCAGCCAGAGGCTGCAGGAGCAACATGCAGGAGCAACAAACTGAAGAACTCCTTCATCCCCCGAGCCATTAAACTACTCACCTCCTCTCTGGGGGAGATGAAGAAGAAGAAAGTCCACACGAGAGCTGACGGATGACACAGACATATAGCAAAAACAAAGCAAACACTACAGACATTCACTATACCCATACTTAACCAGGCTTGTTTATTTTATATTCCTATGCCTATTTATGATTTTCTATTTATATATTCTTGATGGGTTATTTGTTACTCTTTCTATTTGGTGTTGTACTACTTTCTATGTACTGGTGCTTTCTGTGTGCTTTTTCTGTGTTTTGTGTACTCACTGTGTTGTGTGCAACGGAGAAATTAATTTCCCTGACGGAACCTCCCTAAGGGATCAATAAAGTTATACTCTACTCTCTACTCTATAAAATACAGCATTATTATTTCTGGTAATTTAAACGTTTATAAACCGTCCCCATGCTGATATTAAACCACCTTATATCTGTATTATCTTTTCCCACACTCTTATAGATTGTTTAAAGCACTTTTAAGTGTTTCTTTTAAAGTGCGTTCCGTGAGTCTTGGAATGCAGCGCTCACACAGATGCTGTAAGCCAATAGCATGTGCATACGGTATCACGTGACTACCTACTAAAAATCCGCTATGTAGTGAGGCCGGTCATCTTGAATTACGAATACGTGAGGGATTACTGTAATCGCACATAAATTACATATACACTAAATACAAGATAGAAAGTTTACATTAATATCAATAAATACAAAACATAACTTAAATATGAGTCAATCATAAATAGCAAAAATGGCTCCAACATTCTGGCCCCTAATAGTTCATAATGTATAACAATGTTGGGAATTTTCATTAAACAGTAGAAGTTACCACAAAACACATCTGCTAACACAAACATAGCAATAAAGAACAGAAAAGAAAGAAAGAAAAAATACAAACACATGAAACAGTGGCTAGTCTGGTCCTTTTTGGTTTGCTCAGCTGTCCCACAGCACATTTGCACAGGAGGAGTCGTGTTCTGTTGCCTGGCAGCTCAGGTTTCAATGAGGTAAATCATGAACAAATTCCCATGCTGAAGCCTGTGTCCCCCAAGAAGCAACAACTACCCTGTAGGAAAGGGAGCCCAGCTCACACAACCAGCGACCAGAAAACACAAAGAGTCTAATCCTGCAGTCAGACATTTATCACATCCTGATTGAACCCAAACAACATGTGACCCTGGCTGTTAAGTGGATGTGGTGCAGCTGTGTTGTGTGCCTGCCTCTGTTGTTTCCCACATTCACTTCACCCAAAAGGTGTTGTCACCCCCGACAAACAACCCTCAACCCCTGGGAATGCAGCAGCCCTTACCGCCCCGCATTTTCACTGGATACTGTGGACCTGGGTAGGTTGTGAGGGTTCTTATGGGTCCCAGCAGTTACCCTCTTGGTGCACCTAAGACCTAGCGACCTGCTGCGAAGTTGGAGGTTCCCCTCATTTCCATTTTTGTCACCATTGTCATGTGACCCAAAGTTGCCATTACTATTGTCCTCATTCAAACTGTCATTCTAGCCCATATGCACTTCTGAAACTTCATTGGTGGCTGATGTTGGTGGATCTGGAGTGACCAGCTTCTGGAGTACATCTGGCTTCTTCTATCCAGGTAACGATATCTTCATCACTTCAAATTGATTTTATTTCCTGAATGGATGGTTGAGGGACTGTTGGTGCTGATGGTATGTTCACTAGTTTTGATGCTCTAATCTCTGTTCTGTGGACTTGCCGGACATTACCAGCCCCATTGGTCAATGTTATGGTGTAGGGGCCACCATGGTCAGTTGGCACCCTGACAACCTTGTCAGGGTGGCTGTTGTGGACCAGGAAGTAGCAAAGATTAGTCAGGATGAAGTGAGGAGGGCACTGAAGAGGATGAAGAGTGGAAAGGCAGTCATTCCTGATGATATACCTGTAGAGGTTTGGAAGTGTCTAGGAGAGGTGGCAGTAGACTTTCTGACTGGGTTGTTCAACAGGATCTTAGATAGTGAGAAGATGCCTGAGGAATGGAGGAGAAGTGTGCTGGTGCCCATTTTTAAGAACAAGGGAGATGTGCAGAGTTGTGGCAACTACAGAGGAATAAAGCTGATGAGCCATACAATGAAGCTAGAAAGAGTAGTGGAAGCTAGACTAAGGGCAGAAGTGAACATTTGTGAGCAGCAGTATGGTTTCATGCCAAAAAAGAGTACTACAGATGCAGTATTTGCTTTGAGGATGTTGATAGAGAAGTACAGAGAAGGCCAGACGGAGCTGCATTGTGTTTTTGTAGATCTGGAGAAAGCTTATGACAGGGTGCCCAGAGAGGAACTGTGGTATTGTATGAGGAAGTCTGGAGTGGCAGAGAAGTATGTTAGAGCGGTGCAGGACATGTATGAGGACTGTAAGACAGTGGTGAGGTGTGCTGTAGGTGTGACAGAGGAGTTCAAGGTGGAGGTGGGACTGCATCAGGGATCAGCTCTGAGCCCCTTCTTGTTCGCTATGGTGATGGACAGGCTGACAGACAAGGTTAGACAGGAATCTCCATGGACTATGATGTTTGCAGATGACATTGTGATCTGCAGTGAGAGTAGGGAAGAGGTGGAGGAGAAGCTAGAGAGGTGGAGGTTTGTCCTGGAAAGGAGAGGGATGAAGGTTAGCCGCAGTAAGACAGAGTACATGTGTGTGAATGAGAGGGACCCAAGTGGAAGAGTGAGGTTACAGGGAGAAGAGATCAAGAAGGTGGAGGATTTGAAGTACTTAGGGTCAACAGTCCAGAGCAATGGAGAGTGTGGAAAAGAGGTGAAGAAGTGTGTCCAGGCAGGATGGAACGGGTGGAGAAAAGTGTCAGGTGTGATGTGTGATAGAAGAGTTTCAGCTAAAATGAAAGGAAAGGTGTACAAAACTGTGGTGAGACCAGTGATGTTGTTTGGTCTAGAGACAGTGTCACTGAGGAAAAGACAGGAGACAGAGCTGGAGGTAGCAGAGATGAAGATGCTGAGGTTCTCTCTGGGAGTGACCAGGAAGGATAGGATCAGGAATGAGTACATCAGAGGGACAGCACATGTTAGAGGTTTTGGAGATAAAGTCAGAGAGGCCAGTGGTGTGTACAGACTCCTGATGTTACAGGAGAGTTTGAGTTCTGGACCAACTGAGTTAGAGACTAACACCAGGTTGAAGTTTAAGAGCATTTAATGAAAAAAGGGAGATGGAGGTCACAGGTGGTGGTGGCAGGTGTCCTGGCTTGAGAGCTGGGCAAACACCAATAGGACAGAACCAGTGTATATTCAGAAAAAAATCAGAAATTATGCAGTTTGGCTTCAATTTGAAAAAAGAATTCTCACAATACATTTTTCTTTTTCCAAACAGTGAAATCAGGTCCCATAAATCCAAAAGCTCATGTAAAAAATTGTGTAAATTTTCTACATCAGCAAACACTCAAGGAAAATATACACATCTGGTTCATTTCTACACTTTTAAAAGTTAATGTGTAACAGATGTTTCTTCAACCGTAGACTTCATTCATAGCGTCACAGTCTTCAGTTTGTGATTTTAAGGTTGACTACTCATCTAGAATATGATGGCTGTGATTTCACATATTATTTTTTTTAATTAATCTTTTTGATGATACGGCAATAGATGGAAGACATGAACATATACAACAGTCTTTGTTAGCAGAAGTAAAACAAAGGAAGTCCAATATGCTAAACAAAACGTAAATGAAAGTGACATTAAATACCACTTAGATAACATAACGTGCAAAACTGTAGATAAACAGTAAAAGAATAGGAATATAGAATTATCTACCATGAAGTAAGGTACAATAGGTTACAGTACAAGAAGCAAAGATTTTAAGAATTAAGATATTCTATGACAGCAGAGCTACCTTTAACTGACAGTCTTGTCTTCCAAATAAAAAACATGACATCTCCAAGGACATGGGCGATAGATGAGCATTTTGATTTCCACGAATGAAAATGCAAACGTAAACACTAACACGCTTGACTGTAAGGGCTTGACATGAGGAGAATCAACAGATAGCCAAAATATTGCTATGACAGGGGCCCATAATCATTTCTTTCCCCCCAAACCTTTGACACAGTTGTGAAACAGACACTCCAGAGTTGCAGGCAGAGGTGCGGTATTTATCACATTGATCTGCAAGGTCTTGCAATATCTTGACATGTGGGCGCTGCGCAGCTCTTAGAATGAAGAGATAAAGAGAATGGAACCAGATCTTCAGTGAGCACAAACAAGCATTCTGTACATCAGCACAGCGGAGCCGACAAACAAGAGCCTTCTGACTGGAGCCATGCTTTAATGGCTTTAAAGGAAGGACGCAGGGGTATCAGCTGTTTCGATCATTGCATTCCAGCTCAGAGGAACTCTGTGTACCCATTGGTGGTCAGGAGGTGTCAGGTCGGAACGATGCCTTCAGGTCCTCCTCCACCCCCCTAGAGAAATAGCCTGCAATAATATCAGCCAACTCACACTCAAGCATGGCAGAATGTTGGTGTTATTTCATCTGATCAGTAAGAATCAGATTGTTTCTTGTGAAAGACATGTGACAGTTGTAATCGTCCTTGTTGACATTGTCTTAACCAGCTCCAGTTCAGTTGTGTGACCACTTGAAAATGTTTCCCTCCAGCTTTAGATTAGACTATATATGAGCAGCGACTGCATTCATTCTAGATCAATGCTCAACACTGCATCAGGCATCGCTTTGACGTCCAGTATGCCTTACCTCAGGATATCTGCTCCAGTGGCATCTGCAATGATGTCATCAGCAAATCAGCCATATATTTCTAAATGAGAAAACATTTTAGTCATGTAGTCATTGACAGAGACATTTCTGAAGACGTGAAATGATTAACCATTTCTTTTCTATCAAAGGATGCCTGCTCCAAGCTCATCCAGAATGCACTGCATCCTGGTACAAACTCAAAACCTGGGGTTGACTTCTTGACAGGTTGAGAGACGACTGAATGGGGGTCCACATCGACAAGTAGGTTATCCCCATGATCATACACATGAATATCACACATGAATATGATGTTCCCTGGGACTGAGGAGGTTAAAATGAACCGTAAATGTCTTTGACTTACTTCTAATATAAACGTTGGTGAACACGGTCACTATGGGGAGCAGAGGCAGGAGAACCCACCGGGCGATGTTCCAGATGTAGGTTCCTGTGACTGCAGGGTGCAGGACAAGACATGAAACAATTCTGATGTGCATCTCAACTATTTACATTGAAATGGATGGATGTATATCCATCTCAATGGATATTTATCCATCCATCCATTTCCTGTAACCGCTTCATCCACGGTCGCGTGGAGCTGGAGCCTATCCCAGCTGGTTGAGGCATAAGGCAGGGGGCACTCTGAGCGCAACGCCAGTGCGCCGCGGAACCACACAGAGATAAACATACACGCACACACTCACAATTTGGGAATATGGTCTGACTGAACTTTCACCATCAACTGTAGCTTTAGATCGTTTACAAGACAGCAGAAACAGTAAAAGTGAATGTTCTCTCTTACCACCGCTGTCAAAGAATCTTTCAGCCAGTTTGATGATGACGCCATCTTGGGTCAGCACACCACACCAGTACACTCCTTCCTCCAGGCCTGGTTTCAGCACTGTGACCGTGAAGGACTGCGAGCCTTCGGTGACCATCAGCTTGCCTCCATCCAATAGGCTGTCACTGCGGTTGAAGATGAGGCCAGTGCAGCAGTCAGGGGAGCTCTGTCTGCACCAGACCCTCTGCAGGTCTTCATGCCGTATCTCATAAGAACACGCCAGCTTCTGCCAGTGCACCGCCTCACAAACACCTGCAACCACGAGGTGGTCAATCAGTAGTGGTTAAACATGGTCAACTCCCGTTAAGACATGATGGAAGACAACAACCTATAGAGGAGAAGATGTTGTCTCAGCAGTGGTCACAACAAATACAATTCTACACATATACATTGATGACTGGAAGAAAAGACTAACCACACTCAGGCTGGATGCGAAGATAACTTGTGTAGCGCTCCTTTATATTGTCACAGTTAATGTAATGCAAAGTTATTTTAAATTCATACACTGTAAACCAAATGTAACAATCAATGAACTGGTGGATGAAAGAGAACACTATATCTCATGACACACCAACTTTTTTGTAATATAACTTTTTATCTCTGGATTTCAGGAAATTGCACAATCTCTGAAACCAATCTTGCCTTTCAATCCCTCTTTAAATTAAGTAGTTTAATTGTCGAGTCACTACGATTTCAAACTGTTAGGGTACATGAATTCATGTTCTCCATGATGATGGTCAAACCTACCTAAAGCCAGAGCCAGGATCAAAACTAGAGAAGGCATGATGTGACTGCAGTGAGAGCAGCACTGAGGAGGCTTCAGGAACTGTCTAACCTCAGATGCTGTCTGTCTTCCTGTTGGGGGGGCGGCAGGTTCAGTTCAGGAAACATGACACACAGATAGACATGCATGCATCAGCGCAACCATCAATGCTATTGAACAAATTTACTCTGAACATTGATATGTAAATGTTAAATATGTTGTTATCATGGAACTGCATGCTAGACTGCCCGCCATGCTTGGGTACTGACGAGATTTAAATACATGCTATTCATTATTTTGATGGCTGCATAAGTTTTTAGTTTTAATCATGCAATAAACTTTTCTATCACTCTGTCTCAGTAAATTTCCACACACTTGAACTCGTCTAATTTGACACATACATACACACATACACACATTAACATACACACACATAGGACATAGACGGCAGTCTCAGTTCCCTCTAGTCTGACACACACACTCACACACACACACACATGGTTGCAGAGGCAGTTCCAACTGGAGGACGTAGGCAAACTTTGACAATCGTCTAAGTCTCCTACTTTACCTCAATAACAATAACCCACGGAATAAAGAAGCTTTGAAAAGACTTTGCTTCAGTACTATTATTATTGTTAATATTAATATTCTTAATATTAATATTATCCAAAAGCTGTTGAGTCGATCCACTGGACGTTAAGAAAGTTCTTGAAGACGTTTCGTCTCTCATCCAAGAGACTTCTTCAGTTCAGAGAGTGGCTGATAAAGTCCCAGCTTGTAAACCCTGTGGGGTGTGGTCAGTGCTATTCACATTCCAATGAACGTCGCCAAAACCCGTCTGGTTCCTCAACGATTGTTGATGGGGGTCCAAAGGGGGTCGTTGGCATGTGAGTTACACCTTTGTATGCTAATGAGGGTCCCATCGTCAGCAGCATCATGAGACCCATCGTCAGCAGCATCAACTCGGTCACTACAACATTGCCAAGCATGTTGCAACCATCTTGGCCCCGCTAGTGGGTAACAACCCCTATCATATGGAGAATTCCATGGACTTTGTGGAAAAGGTGAGAGGACTGAGGTTGGATACAGATGAGACCATGGTGTCCTACGACATCACCTCCCTGTTCACATGTGTCCCCACAACGGAGGCTGTGGAAGCGGTGAGACAACGGCTTTCACAGGACACCACCCTCAGCGACAGGACAAACCTCAACCCCGACCAGATCTGCACCTCTGCCTCAACACCACCTACTTCCAGTACAGAGGGAACTTCTATAGGCAGAAACACGGATGTGCCATGGGCTCGCCGGTGTCTCCTATTGTGGCCAATTTGTACATGGAAGAGGTGGAACACAAGGCCCTTACCTCGTTCAACAGAACACCACCAAGCCACTGGTTCCGGTATGTGGACGACACATGGGTTAAGGTAAAAATCCACGAGGTGCAACCTTTCACCGAACACATCAACTCGGTGGACAGCAACATCAAGTTCACCAGAGAGGATGTAAAGGACAACAGTTTGCCCTTTTTGGATTGTGAGGTCAGCATAAAAGATGACAGAAGTCTGTCTGCTGGGGTATATAGGAAACCAACACACACGGACCAATACCTGCTTTTTGACTCCCACCACCCACTGGAGCAGATGCTGGGCGTCATCAGGACCCTCCAAGACAGGGCTGATAAGCTACCAACCAGTGCCTAAGACCAGGTGAAAGAACACCAACACCTGAAAGGTGCACTGAAAACGTGTGGATATCCTGACTGGACCTTTGTGAAAGCTCACACAAGATCAAGAAAGGAGAACAACCCAGTGAGGGCGGAAGAGAGCAAGCGCAATGGTATAGTGATCCCGTATGTGTCTGGAGTGTCTGAAAAGCTGAGGAGGATCTTTAACAAACACAAGGTCCCTGTGTATAAGCCGGGCAACACCCTCCGACAAAGACTGGTCCACCCAAAAGACCCCACACCACACAGTCAGAAGAGCAATCTGGTGTATGCAGTAAAATGCAGCGAGGAATGCTCAGATGTCTACAGAGGGGAAACCAAACAACCACTACACAGACGCATGGCTCAACACAGAGGAACCAACACATCAGGACAGGACTCAGCAGTCTTCCTTCACCTCAAGGAAGAGGGTCACTCATTTCAGGACACCGATGTTCAGATCTTGGACAGGGAAGATAAATGGTTTGAGAGAGGAGTGAAAGAGGCCATCCACGTCAAAGTGGAGAAGCCATCTCTGAATAGAGGGGGTGGTCTGCGACATCACCTTTCTCCCATTTATCATCATGTCCTTTCGACACTCCCAAAAAGATTGTCACAGCAGATTGACCCAGGTGATGTGTCTCATGCTAATGACCCTCATTAGCATACAAAGGTGTAACTCACATCCCAACGACCCCCTTTGGACCCCCATCAACAATCGTTGAGGAGCCAGACGGGTTTTGGTGACGTTCGTTGGAATGTGAATAGCACTGACCACACCCCACAGGGTTAATAATCTGACCACACCCCACAGGGTTAATAATCTGACCACACCCCACAGGGTTAATAATCTGACCACACCCCACAGGGTTAATAATCTGACCACACCCCACAGGGTTAATAATCTGGGACTTTATCAGCCACTCTCTGAACTGAAGAAGTCTCTTGGATGAGAGACGAAACGTCTTCAAGAACTTTCTTAACATCCAGTGGATCGACTCAACAGCTTTTGGAGAACCATGACCTGGATGACTGAGAACCTACACAGACAATATTAATATTATTATTCCCTTTCCATATTGTCTTAATTTTCTTCAATGTATATTTTCCCTGTTTCAGTCTGTTCTTATATTTAAATGCTACTGTAACATTTAAATTTCCTAGTTTAGGATAAATAAAGGGTATCTACATATCTATCTATCTAGACAGCTAGAGATTTTACATACATAGCACATGCTTGCATTGGTATGTCTAATGATGGCATCATTTCCTGTTATCTAACAGAAAACGGAAAGACATTGCATTTGCCACAAGGAAAAAAATATTTATTCACCTTATCAGGAGGTTCGGGTTACTTACAAAAACAAAATCCGATATCAACTGATTACACAATCATGTTTGAGAGAGTTTGCATGTTTCAGTCCACATCTAAAGCCCAAGTAGCCAAAAACTGTCAGTCATACTATTAGATAGTATAGCTATTACACATACAGTGGTACCTCTACTTACGAAATTAATTGGTTCTGGAAGAAATTGCGCAAGTAGAAAATTATGTAAGTAGAGACACGTTTTCCATGCAAATGCCCTAATCCGTTCCAAGCCCCCCAACATTCAGACATAAATGTTTTATAAAGCATAAAAATGCATCAAAACATGTAACAAATACATGTTACGATTAGATTATTACACAATAAATGAGCGTTGTGTATAATGTAAAAAACAAAGAATAGAGAATAAAATGCTGGTCATTAACCTTTTAACTGCTGTCCTCATTGTTTTTTACCCTCTTTGGTTCATGCGCTCCTGCCTCACCATGAACAACAGAGTGAATTCCAGTCCTCCTTCTGAACTTCTCCAACCACCCACGCCATGCCTTAAACTCCTTAAACTTCCTTTAGTTTTAATAACGTGGTGATTGTAGATGCATTACGGCCATATTCTTTGGAGAGATCAACCAAACGCATCCCTTTTTCATGCTTTTCTATCATTTCTTGTTTTGTTTGTACGGACAAAAAAACTCTTTTCTTCGTCTTTTCTTTTCCTCTTTTCTCCGTCACTTTCTTGGGGTCCATAGTGAATACTCTAAAAGTTAATATATTTACGTTAAACTATGAGAACACCTCATGGGTCGAGGACCGAATGATGAGGACGCTGCATAGACACCTATCTAGCTCCACACAGAGGTCCCTCTGAGCCAATGGGATGCCAGGATGATACTAGGTAATAGCCAATGGAGGTAGCAGAGATGAAGATGCTGAGGTTCTCTCTGGGAGTGACCAGGAAGGATAGGATCAGGAATGAGTACATCAGAGGGACAGCACATGTTAGAGGTTTTGGAGATAAAGTCAGAGAGGCCAGACTGAGATGGTTTGGACATGTCCAGAGGAGAGATAGTGAATATATTGGTAGAAGGATGCTGAGTTTTGAACTGCCAGGCAGGAGGCCTAGAGGAAGACCAAAGAGGAGGTTTATGGATGTAGTGAAAGAGGACATGAAGGTAGTTGGTGTGAGAGAAGAGGATGCAGAAGACAGGGTTAGATGGAGGACACTGATTGGCTGTGGTGACCCCTGAACAGAAAAACCCAAAGGAGGAGAAAGAAGAAGAGCCAATGGCAGAGCAGCTATGAGAATGTTGCGTTCAGGAACCTGTGGGAGCTGAGTATCAGCCCATACTGTATTTTTACCTTACGTGTCGAAATTTCTTTCGTAACTAGAGGCAATATTTTCCTGCTGAGAAATTTTTTAAGTAGAAAATTTCGTCAGTAGAGGTACCGCTGTATAGCAATTACATAGTATGGCTATTACATAGTGTAGCTATTACATAGTGTAGCTATTACATAGTGTAGCTATTACATAGTGTAGCTATTACATAGTAATATCTATTACATAGTATAGCTACATTATACTATTACATCTTTGAATTTTATTTTGAAAGGCTTTCCAGTGAGTATGAAACACATTCATTGGCTCCGATTAACCAATGAGAAGAACGCGTGTTAGATCAGTTACCGAATGGCAAGAACCCTTGTTAGGTCTAGTTAACCAATAAGAACAAGTCTTGTTCGATCAGAGAACCAATGAGAACAAGTCTTGTTCGATCAGAGAACCAATGAGAACAAGTCTTGTTCGATCAGAGAACCAATGAGAACAACTCTTGTTAGTGACGTCACCTGTCTCCATGTGTTTCCGGTCTCTGCTCGCCGGCTGCTGAACACGGAACAACATGGTGAGTGTTGGTGAGTGTTGGTGAGTTTTGGTGAGTTTTGAGAACCTTTCGGCCTGACCGGAGCCTCGAGCCTCCCGGTGTCCGGTAGAGTCTCCGGTAGAGCCTCAGCTCGTGCACTTCCGCCGGATGTTAGCATTCATGCTGTAAACATGCGGGGCATCAGACCAGTTCAGACTTTTAACTTCTGGTTTTTACCGGTGGAACTAAAGAACCCGGATGTGAAGCTGAAGCAGAGCGCGCGGCTGATGCTAACACTGCTAGCTAACCTTGTGTTAACGTCGGGCCACCAACACGTGTTCACCTGACGTTCCTCACCTGGAGGTGACAAACGGTGTGATTGGTCACCAGGTGTGATTGGTCACCAGGTGTGATTGGTCACCAGGTGTGATTGGTCACCAGGTGTGATTGGTCACCAGGTGTGATTGGTCACCAGGTGTGATTGGTCACCAGGTACAGATGTGCTTCAGTGTAGAAGCTGAAACAGAACCTCTTAGAACATGCAGATGATGTGGGTGTAATCTGAAGCGTTTCCAGTGGGTTGTGTGGATCTGATGACATCATGACGACAACATCCTTCAGGGTTTGACTTTAACACACGTCACCCACGTGTTCACTATGACACGGAACCTGCGTAATGCTCCAGACCGGGTGTTCAGTGTTTGAAGCATGTCTGAAGCGTGTTGTGTCTGAAGCGTGTTGTGTCTGAAGCGTGTTGTGTCTGAAGCGTGTTGTGTCTGAAGCGTGTTGTGTCTGAAGCGTGTTGTGTCTGAAGCGTGTTGTGTCTGAAGCGTGTTGTGTCTGAAGCGTGTTGTGTCTGAAGCGTGTTGTGTCTGAAGCGTGTTGTGTTTGAAGCGTGTTGTGTCTGAAGCGTGTTATGTTTGAAGAGTGTCTGAAGCATGTTGTGTTTGAAGCGTGTTGTGTTTGAAGCGTGTTGTGTTTGAAGCGTGTTGTGTCTGAAGCGTGTTGTGTCTGAAGCGTGTTATGTTTGAAGTGTGTCTGAAGCGTGTTGTGTTTGAAGCATGTTGTGTTTGAAGCGTGTTGTGTCTGAAGCGTGTTATGTTTGATGTGTGTCTGAAGCGTGTTGTTTGAAGTGTGTCTGAAGCGTGTTATGTTTGAAGTGTGTCTGAAGCGTGTTGTGTCTGAAGCGTGTTGTTTGAAGCGTGTGGTGTCTGAAGCGTGTTGTGTCTGAAGCGTGTTGTGTTTGAAGTGTGTCTGAAGCGTGTTGTGTTTGAAGAGTGTTGTGTTTGAAGCGTGTTGTGTCTGAAGCGTGTTGTGTCTGAAGCGTGTTGTGTCTGAAACGTGTTGTGTTTGAAGTGTGTCTGAAGCGTGTTGTGTTTGAAGCGTGTTGTGTCTGAAGCGTGTTGTGTCTGAAGCGTGTTATGTTTGAAGTGTGTCTGAAGCGTGTTGTGTATGAAGCGTGTTGTGTCTGAAGCGTGTTGTGTTTGAAGTGTGTCTGAAGCGTGTTGTGTTTGAAGCGTGTTGTGTCTGAAGCGTGTTGTGTCTGAAGCGTGTTGTGTCTGAAGCGTGTTGTGTTTGAAGTGTGTCTGAAGCGTTTTGTGTTTGAAGCGTGTTGTGTTTGAAGTGTGTCTGAAGCGTTTTGTGTTTGAAGCGTGTTGTGTTTGAAGTGTGTCTGAAGCGTGTTGTGTCTGAAGCGTGTTGTGTTTGAAGCGTGTTTGAAGCGTGTTGTGTTTGAAGTGTGTCTGAAGCGTGTTGTGTTTGAAGCGTGTTGTGTCTGTAGCGTGTTGTGTCTGAAGCGTGTTGTGTCTGAAGCGTGTTGTGTCTGAAGCGTGTTGTGTCTGAAGCGTGTTGTGTCTGAAGCGTGTTGTGTCTGAAGCGTGTTGTGTTTGAAGTGTGTCTGAAGCGTGTTGTGTTTGAAGCGTGTTGTGTTTGAAGTGTGTCTGAAACGTGTTGTGTTTGAAGCGTGTTGTATCTGAAGCGTGTTGTGTTTGAAGCGTGTTGTGTTTGAAGCGTGTTGTGTTTGAAGCGTGTTTGAAGCGTGTTGTGTTTGAAGCGTGTCTGAAGCGTGTTGTGTTTGAAGCGTGTGGACTGTTTGAAGCGTGTGGTGTGTTGTGTTTGGAGCGTGTTCAGTATTGGAGCGTGTTGATGAAGCGTGTGCACCTCGGGGCTCACGTGTGGTGTTGCGGTGCCACAGTTGCGGCGGGAGGTGCGTCTGAGGAGGGAGTACCTGTACAGGAAGGCCCAGGAGGACCGCCAGAGAACCATCGAGGACAAGAAGCAGAAGCTGAAGGGGGCTCTTGATGGTGGGTTCACGTGTTTCTCACACTTTCATTTTGCTTCACGTGTTCTTTAGCTGAAAACTACAAATCCTTTTTCTACGCAGAAAATCGCCTTCTTCCCACTGAGGTACGCAGAGAAGCTCTGCAGCTCCAGAAGCTGCTGGAGTACGACGATGGAGGGGCAGAAGGTCAGTCTGGTTTCCCGTCTTCATCACCACCATCCTCTCTGATGAAGCCGCTGGTCGTCATGTGCTCACCTGTCAGGTGTGGTCTCGTCCGGCAGGTGTCAGCTCACACATGGATGATGAGTATAAATGGGCAGGTGTTGAGGACCCTAAAGTCATGGTCACCACGTCCAGAGACCCCAGCTCCAGACTCAAGATGTTCACTAAGGTCAGCGCCGTCTCCCTGCAGCTCGTGTTTCTTCCCCTCGCAGACGTTTCAGGTCCAGGATCAAGCCTGAGCAGGAAACATGTTCAGGTTGTTCCTTCATCAAGTAGGATTCTTATTTTTGGTCGGGACTCAGTTCTTTTACACACCTTTTGCTTTTTCCAAAGCTGGTTTATTTCTTCTACTCCTTGTCCTGTTAGGGTTGGGGTTGGGGTTAACATATGTACATTAATCTAACAGCTGTATTCAGTGTGCATCATTCTTTGGTCATTGTCGTCTCTGCTCCGTTGAACCTGGTGTGTGACTCTGACAGGAGGTGAAGCTCATGTTCCCTGGAGCTCAGCGCATGAACAGAGGCGGCCATGAGATCGTTTCTCTTGTGAAAGCCTGCAAAGCCAACAACGTCACCGATCTGGTCATCGTGCACGAAACAAGGGGACAGCCAGGTATTTGAAGCGTGTTTGACTAGCTGGGATTACATGGATACCACGTCATTTATTCCACACACTGATGCTGTGCATTTTTATTGTTTTTACAATTGGAAAAATGAAATATGTTGAAGAAATGAATGATGCAGGTCCCACACACAAAGAAGCCTCACAGGCTTGACTTAAAGCATCTTTTGAAAACTAAATCAAGCACTGAATTTGATTGGTGACACACACGCCCCTGGAACCTGTTTTTTATCCTGGTGTGTTGACAGACGGTCTGGTGGTGTGCCACCTGCCCTTTGGACCTACAGCTTATTTCACGCTTTACAACGTGGTCATGAGGCACGATGTTCCCGACATCGGCACCATGTCTGAGGCCTACCCCCATCTCATTTTTCACAACTTCACCTCACGACTCGGCAAAAGGGTAAGAGTGCCCCAAGCCCTGAAGATATTGCTGATGTTCTCCACCTCCTCTGTGCTTTCAGTTCAACACTTCTGCCCACACAGGTGTCAAATATCCTCAAGTACCTGTTCCCAGTACCTAAAGAGGACAGCAGGCGTGTGATCACGTTTGCCAACCAGGATGACTTCATCACGTTCAGGTCAATGTGTGAAAAGACTCCTAACATTAATGTAGTGTACATAGTTGTTCTCCTTCACAGTATTGATTACTGTTACTATTATTATAGACATCATACCTACAAGAAGACTGACCACAGGAATGTTGAGCTGACAGAAGTGGGGCCCAGGTTTGATATGAAATGTAAGTATTGGGAGAGAAATCATCCTCTGTTAGCGGAGTGTTAGTAATCCTTTACTGAAGTATAGTATTTTCCGCACTCTAAGGCGCACTGGACTATAAGACGCACCTTTAATGAATGGCTTAGTCTAAAACTTTTTTCCATATATAAGGCGCACTGGAATATAAGGCACACTGTTGTTCTCTGAGAAAATTAAAGGCTTTTATTTGCGCCTTATAGTGTGGGAAATACTGTAATCCTTTAGCAGGCCAGTGGCACTCGGTGTGGTGCTCTAAGCCGAGACCGTCTCACAGCTGTGTCCTCTTACTGTTCTTCTGTTTAGTGTACATGATCAAGCTGGGCACCCTGGAGAACGAGTCCACAGCAGACGTGGAGTGGCGTCACCATGGATACACACACACAGCTAAGAAAAGGAGGTTTCTCAGTGTGCAGTAAGGTGCACATAAAGCAACTAAAACAAACTGTCAAAAACCGGCTTTTTTCAACTTTACAAAAACAATGTTGACTTCTGCAAAATGTGATGAGAATAATAAATTCAAAGAGTCTGATGTTTTATAAATGTAGTGCTTTTGTAATAAAATCCTTTTCCCATGTTCACTCAAATATCTCGTTTTTGTCACTGCTGAGGAAAAGTGATGATTGTGACAGTGCAGTCACACAGACTACCAGGTAATTACATCACGTCATCAGGTAATTACATCAGGTAGTGATATCAGGTAATTATATCATGTAATTACACCAGGTAATTACATCAGATCATCAGAATCCACTTAACGTTAAAGGAACTGGAAAGTCAAAATGAACCAGGTGTATTGTTGAAGTATATAATTAAACGTTTTGATGGCATTTTTTTTTATGATCAATGGGGACCAAACAAAATACGTATATCACAAGTTACGATGACAGCGGAAGTGAGCAATCGTAGACATCGGGGTGAATCCATATCAGCGTCGTTATATAAATATACAGCTAGCGACAACATAACAAACCAACATTATCACATTTATCAAGAAATCGCCTCAAATGAAGACGTATCACTTCATTGATCATATTGTGCTGTAATGGCTGTTGTGACCGATGAAGCGACAGGTGTCGTCAATGACGCATGACCCCACGTGATGGAGCTACAGCGCAGATTTTAAGGTGACCTGACACCACGGATGATGACAGACATCAGGAAATTTTATTTTTCCAAAATGATAAAATATAACTTTAAAATGACTTTCTTGTCCCTTTAAGAAAGTTTCTTGAAGACATTTCTCCTCTCATCCAAGAGGCTTCTTCAGTTCTGAAGGTGTCTGGTCTTGTCCCAGTTTATTAACCCCGTGGGGTGTGGTCAGTGCTATTCATATTCCAACGAGCGTAGTCAAGACCTTTCTGGCTCCTCAACAATGGTTGATGGGGGTGTTGGGGGTGTCGTTGAAATGTGTCACCGAGCCTTTGGTTACTAGTGCGGGTCGTTAGTATGAGACACCACCAGGGTTAACCTGCTGAGACAATCTTTTTGGGAGTTTAGCATGGATGTCCAAAGTCTGAACATTGGTATCCTGCAACGAGTGAAGGCAGACTGCTGAGTCCTGTCCTGGTCTTCTGTGTTGAGCCATGCGCCTGTGTAGAGGTTGTTTGGTTTCCCCTATGTAGACACCAGATTGCCCTTCTGACTGTGTGGTGTGGGGTCTTTTGGGTGGACCAGTCTTTGTCGGAGGGTGTTGCCTGGCTTAAAATACACAGGGACCTTGTGTTTGTTAAAGATCCTCCTCAGTTTTTCAGACACACATGGGATCACTATACCATTACGCTTGCTCTCCTTCTCTTCCGTCCTCACTGGGTTGTTCTCCTTTCTGGATCTTTTCACAAAGGTCCAGTCAGGATATCCACAGGTTTTCAGTGCCCCTTCCAGGTGAAGGACACTCATTTAGGATACCGATGTTCAGATCTTGGACAGAGAGGAGTGAAAGAAGCCATCTGTGAACGGGGGGGAGGGTCTGAACGGGGAGGGGGGGTCTGCGACATCACCTTTCAACCATTTACAATCAGGTCCTTTCGAACCACTCAAAAAGATTGTCTCAGCAGATTGACCCAGGTGATGTCTCATGCTAATGACCCTCATTAGTAAACAAAGGTGAAACTCACATCTCAGTGACCCCCTTTGACCCCCCACCAACAATCGTTGAGGAGCCAGACGGGTTTCAACGACGGCGTTGGAATGTGAATAGCACTGACCACACCCCACAGGGTTAATAATCTGACCACACCCCACAGAGTTAATAATCTGACCACACCCCACAGGGGTAATAATCTGACCACACCCCACAGAGTTAATAATCTGACCACACCCCACAGAGTTAATAATCTGACCACACCCCACAGGGGTAATAATCTGACCACACCCCACAGGGGTAATAATCTGGCCACACCCCACAGGGGTAATAATCTGACCACACCCCACAGAGTTAATAATCTGACCACACCCCACAGGAGTAATAATCTGACCACACCCCACAGAGTTAATAATCTGACCACACCCCACAGGGGTAATAATCTGACCACACCCCACAGAGATAATAATCTGACCACACCCCACAGGAGTAATAATCTGACCACACCCCACAGAGTAATAATCTGACCACACCCCACAGGAGTAATAATCTGGCCACACCCCACAGGGGTAATAATCTGACCACACCCCACAGGGGTAATAATCTGACCACACCCCACAGAGTTAATAATCTGACCACACCCCACAGAGTTAATAATCTGACCACACCCCACAGGGTTAATAATCTGACCACACCCCACAGCGTTAATAATCTCACCACACCCCACAGGAGTAATAATCTGACCACACCCCACAGATTTAATAATCTGACCACACCCCACAGGGGTAATAATCTGACCACACCCCACAGAGTTAATAATCTGGCCACACCCCACAGGAGTAATAATCTGACCACACCCCACAGAGTTAATAATCTGACCACACCCCACAGGGGTAATAATCTGGACCACACCCCACAGGGGTAATAATCTGGACCACACCCCACAGGGGTAGTAATCTGACCACACCCCACAGGGGTAATAATCTGACCACACCCCACAGGGGTAATAATCTGGACCACACCCCACAGGGGTAGTAATCTGACCACACCCCACAGTGGTAATAATCTGGACCACACCCCACAGGGGTAGTAATCTGGACCACACCCCACAGGGGTAGTAATCTGACCACACCCCACAGGGGTAATAATCTGACCACACCCCACAGGGGTAATAATCTGGACCACACCCCACAGGGGTAGTAATCTGACCACACCCCACAGTGGTAATAATCTGGACCACACCCCACAGGGGTAGTAATCTGACCACACCCCACAGGGGTAATAATCTGGACCACACCCCACAGGGGTAGTAATCTGACCACACCCCACAGAGTTAATAATCTGACCACACCCCACAGGAGTAATAATCTGACCACACCCCACAGAGTTAATAATCTGACCACACCCCACAGGGGTAATAATCTGACCACACCCCACAGAGTTAATAATCTGGCCACACCCCACAGGAGTAATAATCTGACCACACCCCACAGGGGTAATAATCTGGCCACACCCCACAGGAGTAATAATCTGACCACACCCCACAGAGTTAATAATCTGACCACACCCCACAGGGGTAATAATCTGGCCACACCCCACAGGGGTCATAAACTGACCACACCCCACAGGGGTAATAATCTGGACCACACCCCACAGGGGTAATAATCTGGACCACACCCCACAGGGGTAGTAATCTGACCACACCCCACAGGGGTAATAATCTGACCACACCCCACATGGGTAATAATCTGGACCACACCCCACAGGGGTAGTAATCTGACCACACCCCACAGTGGTAATAATTTGGACCACACCCCACAGGGGTAGTAATCTGGACCACACCCCACAGGGGTAGTAATCTGACCACACCCCACAGGGGTAATAATCTGACCACACCCCACAGGGGTAATAATCTGGACCACACCCCACAGGGGTAATAATCTGACCACACCCCACAGGGGTAGTAATCTGACCACACCCCACAGTGGTAATAATCTGGACCACACCCCACAGTGGTAATAATCTGGACCACACCCCACAGGGGTAGTAATCTGACCACACCCCACAGGGGTAGTAATCTGACCACACCCCACAGGGGTAATAATCTGGACCACACCCCACAGGGGTAGTAATCTGACCACACCCCACAGGGGTAATAATCTGGACCACACCCCACAGGGGTAGTAATCTGGACCACACCCCACAGGGGTAGTAATCTGACCACACCCCACAGGGGTAATAATCTGACCACACCCCACAGGGGTAGTAATCTGACCACACCCCACAGGGGTAATAATCTGACCACACCCCACAGGGGTAATAATCTGGACCACACCCCACAGGGGTAGTAATCTGACCACACCCCACAGGGGTAATAATCTGGACCACACCCCACAGGGGTAGTAATCTGGACCACACCCCACAGGGGTAGTAATCTGACCACACCCCACAGGGGTAGTAATCTGGACCTCTTGGTTGAGAGATGAGTTGTCCTCCAGAACTTTCTTAAATCCAGTGGATTGACTCAAACAGCTTTGGAGAACGTGACCTGATAACTGAACCCACACAGACGTCAGGTCATCAGGAAGTGACGTCACACCAGGACGTTCACGCTGTATATTGTCAGGTGTTTCTTCACTGGTGTTCGTGGGACTGTTGTGGCGCATTCTTGTGAACTCCAGTGAAACCCACGGACGTGAACACGCCCACCGACGTGTTGGGATCGTGACATCCAATCAGAGCGCGCAGCCGCAAGAATCAACCAATGAGAACGGAGCACTTCCGGAAGCTTTTCCGCGTTCGCTGAGGCTCCTGACAGATCGGCTTTAAGCTGGGGAGAATTCAAGATGGCGGCCGCAGGTAAGCGTTCCGTCCGGGGCTCCGCTGGGGCTGGGGGGGTGGCTGTCCGGTTGTTCCTAGGTCACGGGACTCCCGGTAACGGGGGCATGTGGCGGAAGTGGGCTCGCGGTACCAAGCTGACTCGGTCTAACCCCCCTCCCCCATGTTGGCTAACGCTAGCAGGCTAACGCTAGCAGACGCGTCATTGGAGCTCCACCCGGAGGACCGTCGCTAGTTAGCCGGTTAATCCCCCCCGTCAGGCGGCTCCCGGGCAGCTACCGTCACCGGAACGTCCCGTGAACACCTGCGAGTTTCGGCCGGAGCTGCTTCCGTCTGGACCGGTCTGCTGCCTGAAGACCCGCTGGGGGGTCCGCGACAGGACGCAGCGCCCGACAGGACCGCCCCCTCCAAAAAAAAATCCGTCAGGGCGCTGCAGGCTAACCGGCTAACGTCAATTAGCTCGTAGCGTTGACGGTGGGGGTGAGCCGGGCGAACAGGAGCCCCCTCCCGGTGTGACGCGGCGTCACGACCTGGTCCGAGCGGTCCCCCCCAAACTTGCTGCCGTGAGTCGGGAGCGCGTGACGCACAACAACATCCGGTCAGGTATGAACCAATGACGTCACCGTTCAACCGTCCTGAGGTCGGTGTGAACTTGTCTGAAGCTCTGTCACGTGACGTGTTCCTGCCTCAGAAGGAGCGAACCGTCTGAGTCACCTGTGACGTGGAGTGACGTCGAGTCCACGATTGGTCGTTTGAACAGCTCTGGGATCCATTCCCATCATCAAATCGCATCATCCAATCAGGTCGCTTCCCATTGGATGATCAGACCACAGGGATGTCTGCAGTGACCTGTACAATGATCTGTGCAGTGGTCTGTACAGTGACCTGTGCAGTGGTTTCTGCAGTGATGCACCTGTGCAGTGAGGTTCTTCAGGAGACACCAGATGGTGTGGACACCCACGTCCATGCTTCATAGGGACGGTGTTCAGCCAGCATGTTGATGTGCTGCTTGTTTTAGTGCTTCTGGTGGTTTGAATGTTGTTTCGAGAACAGGTTCCTGTCAGGTATTAAAGTCACCAGTGGGTCATACGGGATCTGGGCCAGGGTTGATGTGTGTGAAGACAGGAGAACCAGCTGGACGTGTTTCCATCCAGGAGACACTGGATTTACAGTGTCTGTCTGAACCGGTCTATCTGAACCGGTCTGTCTGAACTGGTCTTGTGTTATTGATGTCTCTTGTCTGGATGGGCATCATTGGTCCATCTCTGTTCTCTCTGCCGATTCCTCTGCTGTGTGTCCGTTCTCCCACCACGTTGCCTGACAGGCAGTTGAGGACTAGAGGAGATGCTCTGGTTGTGTTTTTGGTTAAACAAACGTTCATGGTGTAATAACCATCAGATGTACAGAGATATACAGTGAAATCAGGAACTGCTTCAACCTTAGTGTCAAACATAGATTGTTGCTGTGCCTCTTGTAATAATGTCCACATCTGAATACACTCATGGGTGGAAAAGAGGCAATCTTTATGAGATAAAGTTTTATGTTGAATACAAGAAAACTTGAAGAAGATACATGGATGGATATGATCTGTATCCTCCTCATCTGGCTCCTCACTCGCGACCACACACAGTCATCACCCTCTTCCTCTGACACTCCACGTGGTCTGGTCTCCTAGTCCTGATGGAGTCCATGGCTTCTGTTGCATTGTATTGATCTCTGTTGAGGTTCTAATTAGTCCAGGAGGCCACACACAGAAGCGGTGACAATGACTGTGCTCATGATAATGGATGTTTTCCAGTGCCATAGTTTTACGTTCAGTGAGATACGAGGAGTTGATGCTTTTCCTGGCAACATGTGGACCATCTCTGCATCAAACTGCAGCCAGTCCATTGGGTTTCTCACCGTACCTCCCTGACTCAAACAGGTCTTCCTTGAAGACATGTCTCCTTCTCCCTCTGCTCTTCTGTTGCGTTGTTTTCATTCCCAGCTCTCTCCATTCTGTTCATATAACGCCACACACTTCTTTAAAACGCTGTGAACAGTAGACCAGCAAGAAGTGATGATGTTGCTTCTCAGGGACACAAGTGTCTCAAGATGTGTCTCCACGGTCCCCTCACTGATCACACTTCAAAACCTCATTAAACAGCATGAAAACAACACACTAAATGTTGATGACCAGAAACTTAATTGTTTTTGAAAAATGATTGAAGTTCAGGACAGCAACATTCTTCAAAAAGGTTGAAACAGAGGCAACAGAAAACTGAAAAGTTGTGAAATGTTGAGCGAGACTGACATTCTGATATATTAGTTGTTTTAGGCTTTACTCTCTGGAAATAGGAATACAGCTGGGATGTCTTTTCCTATCATGGGTTTACTTTATGTTGGACCGTTAATGTACATTTCCTCAGGACTGACATGAGAATTCTTCTCCAGGATCCAGGTGAAGGGTCGGTTGGTGCACAAGGCTCTCCTTAGGTTGTTGTATTCCTGCCCCCCCGGACTGTGGTTGGTTATCATGTCCTCCACCTCCTCCTCCTACTCCTCCTCGGGGGAGACTAGTCCAGAGGATGTGCCCCGTGGCGGGGGGACCATCCGAGTCTACCTCCCCAACAAACAGAGGACAGTGGTAAGATGTGTTCTGACTGTTGTGATGGTTTGATGGAAACAACTATTATAACTCGTGCTCCAGGTTTGGGGTAGATGTTGGTAAAGTGTGTCGACACACAGCAGGGGAGTTGGAGGCGAGGTGACCTTCACTGCTTCCCGTGTGGACGTGGTCAGGTCACGCTCCTTCACAGGAACACCTACTCAAACCGTGTGCTTTCCTCAGGTGAACGTACGCCAGGGCCAGACGGTGCACGAGAGTCTGGATAAGGCTCTCAAAGTGAGAGGCCTGAGTCAGGAGTGCTGCGCTGTGTTTCGCCTTCTGGAAGGGTAAGGTTCCATTATTGTTCCGTCACACCGCTCAGACATCATGATGCACCGACACACATCACAGACCAATATATCGATCATTGGTGAATCTGTGAAGAGCGAGCTGACTTCCGTGTTTTGACATCCCAGCCGTAAGAGACTGACGGACTGGGACACGGACATCACCCCCCTGGTGGGAGAGGAGCTCCTGGTGGAGGTCCTGGATGACATTCCTCTCACCATGCACAACTTTGTGAGTGTCAAATCCTTGTCCTAAATACCAGCCTTTGTGTTCACCACTGCTGCCTAACGTGAACATGGAATGACTTCTGCCTCCATGCAGGTACGGAAAACCTTCTTCAAGCTGGCTTACTGTGATTTCTGCCACAAGTTTCTTTTTAACGGCTTCAGATGTCAAACGTGTGGCTACAAATTCCATCAGCACTGCAGCAGCAAAGTCCCCACCGTCTGCGTGGACATGGACACCGTGAGCAAACGGTCAGTCTGACTTCCTGTCAGTCCGTCACACAGCAGATCCCTAACACATTATAGAACTGTAGCCCTATACTGATGTAGATTGTGTAATTTTGAAAATAAAATGACCTAAAAACAGTCAGTGGAAACCAACATGATCGACTCATGTAGGGCTGGATCAACATGACACCAAAAATCAGAGTGTGTGTGGCTTCTGTGTGACAGCGTTTGGGTCTGTGGATGTCCTCAGAGAGCCCCCAGATGTGGGTCAGGCTGTTAGTGAGTTAATAGTGAGTTTGTTGCACTGAAGGCCTTAGACTGGAAGTTGTGTCCATGGACTGGAGGTTGCTCTTTGGGGGGCTTTTTGTTCAAGTTTGGCTTTTTGAGTGGGATTAGTCTTGACAAACACACACACACACACACACACACACACACACACACACACACACACACTGGACATAAATCAGTGACATTTCACACGTTCATGGTGGAGGTTCTAAAACAGTTTCTGTTATTCCATCACATTATTTGTCCCTCTGAACAGAAGTATGTGTGTTTCCTGACCTATTATAAATAACTCACACAGTCCTCGTGTGTTTCCAAACCACGTTGGAGAATCAGAGCTCAGTAACCAACAGGTGTTCGTCCTCCTTCCTGTTCAGGTGTTATCCCAATACTTGCACAGACGAGTACCCACGGATACTGCTGCCAGAAAATTCTCCATCACAGAGCAACCTAGCGTTAACCCCAGAACCTTCTGGGTAAGTTCCCACACAACAAGCATATTGAGTGGACATTATAGTTTCAAATGATAGAAAGATTAGATTAATGAATGGATTTCTAAGTGGATTTCTGCAGGAGTCCACTACGCTTCATTCTACACACCACTGGGTGACAGTCTTCACTGACGATGTTCAAACATAAATGCTGATGTCTCCACAGGATGGACCTGCTGTCCCCCACCTCAGCCTTCCACTTCCCCATTCCCAGTGGAGACGGCCAGTCTCTCCAGAGACATCGCTCCACTTCCACTCCCAATGTCCACATGGTCAGCACAGTGGGGCCTGTTGCCAGCAGCATCATAGAGGTGTGTGTGGGGGCTAACAGGAGCCCCCAGTGGAGTGGTTTGTACCAGTGGGTTGTGCCGTGACTCAGTCACGTCTGAGCCCAGTGGTCTTTTTAAGCATCTACTGATTGAAGTGTTTTAATGTAGTCCTCTCTTGTCTTTCTCTATTTTAGGAAGCATTAAAATTCAACAACACAATTGGTACGCCTTCAGATTTTAGTCACAATTAATTTGGTTGTTAAAATGATGCTCAGCCTTTTTGAGACGTGCTGGCTTGTCCTCGGCAGGTCCTGAACCATCACCAAAGCCCTCCACCAGCCCCCCGTCTTCTCTTGGGTCTCCTGGGAGGAGACCCCCCAAGTCTCCTTCAGAGCACAAGGATCGCAAACCGTCTTCATCTGATGACAAAAAAAAAGTGGTACGTGGGTCTTTGCCTCTTTCACAAGTCAGTAGTTTATAGACTAGAGGTTTGTGTTCTGGCTGAATAATGACATTAAAGGTTGTTCACAATGGAAACACTCCGTCTGTGTTGTTTCAGTACCGGGGGGGTTACAGAGACTCCAGCTACTATTGGGAGGTCCACTCTCGAGAAGTAACTATTCAGAAGAGAATAGGCGCTGGCTCCTTTGGCACCGTCTTCAAGGGCAAATGGCACGGAGACGTGGCCATCAAGATCCTCAAAGTCACCGAGCCAACGCCCGAGCAGCTACAGGCCTTCAAAAACGAAATGCAGGTCTTGCGGTGAGAAGCGCTGTGTGTTTCCTGTCAGTCGAACTGCAGTATGTTATCTAACGATGCACATACTGACATTCATCAAAAGTGGTCTTCCTTTGACCAAACACTGGCTGTTCGTTTAAAGAGGATTTAAAGTAGTTTTTTTGCTTTGCACCATTTTGACTGAACAACTTAAAATATTTTTTTTCCCTTTTCTTTCAAACCCTTAACGGTTCAGTGACAGGACCTTCATCTACATCTGATCATGCATGACTCTGAGTGTTTGTGCTATCTGCAGGAAGACCCGCCATGTCAACATCCTGCTGTTCATGGGCTACATGACGAAGCCCAACTTTGCCATCATCACGCAGTGGTGTGAGGGCAGCAGCCTCTACCGACACTTGCACGTCTCTGAAACCAAGTTCGACACCATGCGGCGCATCGACGTGGCCAGACAGACGGCACAGGGCATGGAGTAAGTGTGTGTGTGTGTGTGTGTGTGTGTGTGTTTGTGTGTGTGTGTGTGTGTGTGTGTGTGTGTGTGTGTGTGTGTGTGTGTGTGTGTGTGTGTGTGTGTGTGTGTGTGGCTCTTTGCTGGCCCGTTCAGAGGTGCTGTCATCGTCAGGTCTCGCTGATCTTATCACAAGTTGCCACCTGACCGTGTTCATGGATATTCTGTCCCAGCGTTCTGTCTTGTGGGGTATATCACAGATATCGCTCGTCCCCCTGTGAGACCGGTGAACTCTTCTATCCTCTGAGGGCCACAGACACAAGTTTAAAGAAAGAAATAGTTGAACAACATAACTTGAACTGAATTTACACCAAGGCTCAAATGATTCAGGTGAACGTCTCCCCGGTGATTCGTCTAGACGAGCAGCTAGCCTCCACCCAGTGAGGAGTGGGTGGGCGTTGTTGCCTCTCCCCCGTGCGGCGCGTTGCTCCTCTTCTCTCACAGGCCGTGTAACGGCGCGAGCCTCGACGTCACCCTCTGCTGGCATCCCACGGGGGAACCGGCCTCAGAGCCCGATGAGCCTCCTAGTGCTGAGACGTGTAGCGGTGAGGTGGAACACAGAGACGCTTCGTCTGTTTGTTAGGACAACAGGTTTGATGGACAGACCGTTTTCAGTCATCGTGAATTGGGTTAGTGTTAGGGTCCTTCCTGTGCGTTGGAGTAGGGTCAGGGTCCTTCCTGGTTGTTGGGTTAGTGTTAGGGTCCTTCCTGTGCGTTGGAGTAGGGTCAGGGTCCTTCCTGTGCGTTGGAGTAGGGTCAGGGTCCTTCCTGGTTGTTGGGTTAGTGTTAGGGTCCTTCCTGTGCATTGGAGTAGGGTCAGGGTCCTTCCTGTGCGTTGGGTTAGTGTTAGGGTCCTTCCTGTGCATTGGAGTAGGGTCAGGGTCCTTCCTGTGTGTTGGAGTAGGGTCAGGGTCCTTCCTGTGCGTTGGAGTAGGGTCAGGGTCCTTCCTGTGCGTTGGGTTAGGGTTAGGGTCCTTCCTGGTTGTTGGGTTAGTGTTAGGGTCCTTCCTGTGTGTTGGAGTAGGGTTAGGGTCCTTCCTGTGCCTTGGAGTAGGGTTAGGGTCCTTCCTGTGCGTTGGAGTAGTGTTAGGGTCCTTCCTGTGCGTTGGGTTAGGGTTAGGGTCCTTCCTGTGTGTTGGAGTAGGGTTAGGGTCCTTCCTGTGCGTTGGAGTAGGGTTAGGGTCCTTCCTGTGCGTTGGAGTAGGGTTAGGGTCCTTCCTGTGTGTTGGAGTAGGGTTAGGGTCCTTCCTGTGCATTGGAGTAGGGTCAGGGTCCTTCCTGTGCGTTGGAGTAGGGTCAGGGTCCTTCCTGTGTGTTGGGTTAGTGTTAGGGTCCTTCCTGTGTGTTGGGTTAGGGTTAGGGTCCTTCCTGTGCGTTTGGTTAGGGTTAGGGTCCTTCCTGTGCGTTGGGTTAGTGTTAGGGTCCTTCCTGTGCATTGGAGTAGGGTTAGGGTCCTTCCTGTGTGTTGGGTTAGTGTTAGGGTCCTTCCTGTGCATTGGAGTAGGGTTAGGGTCCTTCCTGTGTGTTGGAGTAGGGTTAGGGTCCTTCCTGTGTGTTGGAGTAGGGTCAGGGTCCTTCCTGTGTGTTGGGTTAGTGTTAGGGTCCTTCCTGTGCGTTGGAGTAGAGTTAGGGTCCTTCCTGTGCGTTGGAGTAGGGTCAGGGTCCTTCCTGGTTGTTGGGTTAGTGTTAGGGTCCTTCCTGTGCGTTGGAGTAGGGTTAGGGTCCTTCCTGTGCGTTGGAGTAGGGTCAGGGTCCTTCCTGGTTGTTGGGTTAGTGTTAGGGTCCTTCCTGTGCGTTGGAGTAGGGTCAGGGTCCTTCCTGGTTGTTGGTGTAGTGTTAGGGTCCTTCCTGTGTGTTGGGTTAGTGTTAGGGTCCTTCCTGTGTGTTGGGTTAGGGTTAGGGTCCTTCCTGTGTGTTGGGTTAGGGTTAGGGTCCTTCCTGTGCGTTGGGTTAGGGTTAGGGTCCTTCCTGTGTGTTGGGTTAGTGTTAGGGTCCTTCCTGTGTGTTGGGTTAGTGTTAGGGTCCTTCCTGTGTGTTGGGTTAGTGTTAGGGTCCTTTCTGTGCATTGGGTTAGGGTTAGGGTCCTTCCTGTGTCTTGGAGTAGGGTTAGGGTCCTTCCTGTGAGTTGGTGTAGGGTTAGGGTCCTTCCTGTGCGTTGGTGTAGGGTTAGGGTCCTTCCTGTGTGTTGGAGTAGGGTTAGGGTCCTTCCTGTGTGTTGGGTTAGGGTCCTTCCTGTGTGTTGGAGTAGGGTTAGGGTCCTTCCTGTGCGTTGGAGTAGGGTCAGGGTCCTTCCTGTGTGTTGGGTTAGTGTTAGGGTCCTTCCTGTGCGTTGGAGTAGGGTCAGGGTCCTTCCTGGTTGTTGGGTTAGTGTTAGGGTCCTTCCTGTGTGTTGGGTTAGTGTTAGGGTCCTTCCTGTGTGTTGGGTTAGGGTTAGGGTCCTTCCTGTGTGTTGGGTTAGGGTTAGGGTCCTTCCTGTGCGTTGGGTTAGGGTTAGGGTCCTTCCTGTGTGTTGGGTTAGTGTTAGGGTCCTTCCTGTGTGTTGGGTTAGTGTTAGGGTCCTTCCTGTGTGTTGGGTTAGTGTTAGGGTCCTTTCTGTGCGTTGGGTTAGGGTTAGGGTCCTTCCTGTGTCTTGGAGTAGGGTTAGGGTCCTTCCTGTGCGTTGGAGTAGGGTTAGGGTCCTTCCTGTGCGTTGGAGTAGGGTTAGGGTCCTTCCTGTGTGTTGGGTTAGGGTCCTTCCTGTGTGTTGGAGTAGGGTTAGGGTCCTTCCTGTGCGTTGGAGTAGGGTTAGGGTCCTTCCTGTGCGTTGGGTTAGGGTTAGGGTCCTTCCTGTGCGTTGGAGTAGGGTTAGGGTCCTTCCTGTGCGTTGGGTTAGGGTTAGGGTCCTTCCTGTGCGTTGGGTTAGTGTTAGGGTCCTTCCTGTGTGTTGGGTTAGGGTCCTTCCTGTGTGTTGGAGTAGGGTTAGGGTCCTTCCTGTGCGTTGGGTTAGGGTTAGGGTCCTTCCTGTGCGTTGGGTTAGGGTTAGGGTCCTTCCTGTGCGTTGGGTTAGGGTTAGGGTCCTTCCTGTGCATTGGAGTAGGGTTAGGGTCCTTCCTGTGTGTTGGGTTAGGGTCCTTCCTGTGTGTTGGAGTAGGGTTAGGGTCCTTCCTGTGCGTTGGTGTAGTGTTAGGGTCCTTCCTGTGCGTTGGAGTAGGGTTAGGGTCCTTCCTGTGCATTGGAGTAGGGTTAGGGTCCTTCCTGTGCGTTGGAGTAGGGTTAGGGTCCTTCCTGTGTGTTGGGTGTGATGTGATGGGGTCTCTGACGTCAGGTCTGAATGGGTTTGGGCTGCTGACAGCTGATCATGTGAGGCTGTGACTTTCAGGAAGTCTGTTTTCTGGTTTATTGTTCAGTCTTTTCTTACTGAGATCAATACATTTTGTTCTTTTTCAGTTACCTTCATGCAAAGAACATCATTCATCGAGATCTGAAGTCAAACAGTATCCTTGTATTGACCATTTCTGTTACGTGACAAGGCTGGCTGTGGAGGTCAAGTGGTCTCTGCTCACCCAATCAGAGTGAAGGAAAGCAGACTGTATTAATGTTGGTGCTGAACATCCACACACAGGTCATGGCATCACAGCCCCGCCTCCAGGCGCTGATTCCCAATAGGCTGTAACAGAGTTCAGCTGAGCGTTGGCTGCTGGTGTCTTTCTGGTGGATCCAGGTCTTTGTTTTCAGGCAGATCAGAAAAGCTTCTTGTTGGCTTTGGCGAGACTTCTGTCTGGATCAGGTTGAGTTTGATTAGAGAAGCAAACTCATCCAATGGGGAGACAGCTAAGAGCTGAACGTTAAACGTGAACAGAGGTTAAGTCCGTCTGTTCATTATTTTCTTTGTCGTTTTTGGCAGGCATACAACCTGAACACAACTGGAACACAACAGCTGTATTCCAGTTGTGTTTCAACTGGAATACAGCTGTTCCCCCGATGACATTAGTCCACAAGTCTTCAGTTCATCAACAGAGTTTAGGGTTATTGGGGTCTTAGTCTTTAAATCTGCATTAGTGACTCCACATGATGGTGGTGAATGTTCCATGTCTACATGCTTCTGTTCCGCACCAGCCTGCCTGCTAGAAGGACAGCGCTGGTCACATGACCTCCACGTCTCCTATGCAGACACGTTGCGTTTAGCTCATCAGACACGTTTCGACTGGAGGCCAGGTTTCCTCAGCTCTCCTGCCAGATATCTTCCTCCATGAGGGCTGGACCGTGAAGATCGGAGACTTTGGCCTGGCCACGGTGAAGTCACGGTGGAGCGGCTCTCAGCAGGTGGAGCAGCCGAGTGGATCCATCCTCTGGATGGTAAGCGTAATATAATCATGAAGATGTTGTGTCAGGACTGTTGGTCAGTAAATAAGAAAGTTCTCTGTTTGTTCCTCCTTCCTGAGGCTCCTGAGGTGATCCGGATGCAGGACAGCAACCCCTACACTTTTCAGTCTGACGTGTACGGATACGGCGTGGTGCTGTTTGAGCTGATGTCAGGGACCCTGCCCTACGCCAACATCAACAACAGAGACCAGGTGACCTGACACACCTCCCTTTAGTGACAGTCTGTTCTGTTTATCCAGGTCCCTCCATCATCAGCATCATCTAGCACCACATAGACGTCTGTGATACTGATAAATATTGTCAAAAGTGAACAGTGAATCAATCATTGAATTGATTAGAAACCATAGATGTTGAGCTGACGATGTGAGTCACAGTGAGGTGACTCTGAGACGGTTGCATCAGAACGGTGGCTTTGGGCCGGTGGTCGTCTTCTAGAAGAAGCAGCTCAGAACACAACAGACCTGAGCTCCTTCTGAGGGTTCTTAGGTTGTCTCAAACCCTAACCCCTAACCTTAACCCCTAACCTTTGACCCAACCCTAACCCATCGTTGGCTCAGTCAGTTGTTTCTGTACCACACCTTAGCAGCAGAAACCCGTCAGTGTGTCGGTGTGACTCTTATGTCCTGTTTGTTTGCTTTCCAGATCATCTTCATGGTTGGGCGTGGCTACCTGTCTCCAGACCTCAGTAAGCTCTACAGCACCTCGCCCAAGTCCATGAAGAGGCTCATTGTTGACTGCCTGAAGTTCAAACGTGACGAGAGGCTCCTGTTTCCTCAGGTAAGTGTGGTTTGGGGTCAGAGGTCAGGTGTCCATCTCTAGCCAGCTGCCTTCCCTTCTGGTTTGTCCTCATCAGATCCTGGTTGCCATCGAACACGTTCAAGACCTGCTGCCAAAGATTGAGCGGAGTCGCTCTGAGCCATCGCTCCACCGGGCCGTCCACGCTGAGGACCTGAACCCCCTCTTGTTCCACACCACCAGGCTGATGCCCCTCTGATGCCCCTCTGATGCCCCAGGGGCAGGAAGGTCGCACACTGTCCAGCGCCACAGCGTGGTTGTGCTCAGAGGGGCCACTGGCTCGCTGACCCTGGTGGACCATGACTTCCTACTCACTGCTGCGCCCTCTAGAGTCCTGGAGCTGCAGCGCAGCACAAAAATCTGTGTCTGCAGAAATAATGTGTTGTTTAGTAGAATAGAAAATGTTCCTGTCTGTTAAAAGATCATGAAAGATCTGCTCATTAAGTCTGTCTAGAGGTGTGTGTGGTCGGTCCCTGTCCCATCAGCTGACCAGCGTCACACTCTGACCCTCTAGGAGTCTGGTTCCACCTGAGAACCTGAGTCCTGTCACTGTTTCAGGGTGAACCCCTCCACCTCGTGAGGTCACCGGCGTTTGATTGGTTCTTAGCAATAATGCTAATGCTGCTGGGTCAGGTCACCAGCAGCTTCCACCCCCCTTAGTGGTCATGTGATACCAACCCTCAAATCAGAGATCTGGAAGTCTTTAAAAGATGGATTTTTATTCTGAGGACGTCTTTAATCTGCAGATGTTTCAACGTTTCAATGTCATCTGATGGGGGCAGAGGTCCTGGAGGAGGGGCTGAGTTGTGACCCGGGCCTCTCATGGGGGTCCAGCAGGGCCCGGCGGGATTGGTTGTGCAGACGCTCTGTGTTCTGGTTCAATCCCTGAGTCTTAATGGGTTTGGGTCACGTGGAGTCACTACGGGAGGGATGGCCCCGGGGCCCCCGGCTGACCGGCTTCAGGCTTGGGGGTCCAGGCTCTGGTGGGTTGTTCAGGTGAGACGAGACTCTGACCCCCAGTCAATCAGCGCATCCTTTTGGGCCCTGAACCACATGATTAGATGCCTCCAGGTCCTCTGGTCTATCTGGGAACGCTGAGTGAGTGCTGCCCCCTGCTGGTGTGGGGTGTGTGCTACTACACCAGTGTCACTGTTTCCTCCTGTGTGACACAAGTGTGTGTGGGTCGCTAGTTACGTGTGTGTCAGGTGTGTGTGGGTCACTAAGTGTGTGTGTGTCAGGTGTATGTGGGTCACTAAGTGTGTGTGGGTCACTAGTTACGTGTGTGTCAGGTGTGTGTGGGTCACTAGTTACGTGTGTGTCAGGTGTATGTGGGTCACTAAGTGTGTGTGGGTCACTAGTTACGTGTGTGTCAGGTGTGTGTGGGTCACTAAGTGTGTGTGTGTCAGGTGTATGTGGGTCACTAAGTGTGTGTGGGTCACTAGTTACGTGTGTGTCATGTGTGTGTGGGTCGCTAGTTACGTGTGTGTCAGGTGTATGTGGGTCACTAAGTGTGTGTGGGTCACTAGTTACGTGTGTGTCAGGTGTGTGTGGGTCGCTAGTTACGTGTGTGTCAGGTGTGTGTGGGTCGCTAGTTAGGTGTGTGTAAGGTGTGTGTGGGTCGCTAGTTACTTGTGTGTCAGGTGTGTGTGGGTCGCTAGTTACGTGTGTGTCAGGTGTGTGTGGGTCGCTAGTTACTTGTGTGTCAGGTGTGTGTGGGTCGCTAAGTGTGTGTGGGTCACTAGTTACGTGTGTGTCAGGTGTGTGTGGGTCGCTAGTTACGTGTGTGTCAGGTGTGTGTGGGTCGCTAGTTACTTGTGTGTCAGGTGTGTGTGGGTCGCTAAGTGTGTGTCAGGTGTGTGTGGGTCACTAAGTGTGTGTCAGGTGTGTGTGGGTCACTAAGTGTGTGTGTGTCAGGTGTGTGTGGGTCACTAAGTGTGTGTGTGTCAGGTGTGTGTGGGTCACTAAGTGTGTGTGGGTCACTAGTTACGTGTGTGTCAGGTGTGTGTGGGTCACTAAGTGTGTGTCAGGTGTGTGTGGGTCGCTAAGTGTGTGTCAGGTGTGTGTGGGTCACTAGTTACGTGTGTGTCAGGTGTGTGTGGGTCGCTAAGTGTGTGTCAGGTGTGTGTGGGTCACTAAGTGTGTGTTAGGTGTGTGTGGGTCACTAAGTGTGTGTGTGTCAGGTGTGTGTGGGTCACTAAGTGTGTGTGTGTCAGGTGTATGTGGGTCACTAAGTGTGTGTGTGTCAGGTGTATGTGGGTCACTAAGTGTGTGTGGGTCACTAAGTGTGTGTGGGTCACTAAGTGTGTGTGGGTCACTAAGTGTGTGTGGGTCACTAGTTACGTGTGTGTCAGGTGTGTGTGGGTCACTAAGTGTGTGTGGGTCACTAGTTACGTGTGTGTCAGGTGTGTGTGGGTCACTAGTTACGTGTGTGTGGGTCACAAAGTGTGTGTGGGTCAGGTGTGTGTGGGGCTTTATAACCTGTCTACATTGTGTTATGTCAGTTCTTCTGCTGTGGACCCGCCCCCTAAACACAGCAGCCTATCAGGGACCAGAACCAGCCACCACCTGGTGTCTGTGGTGAAGTGGTGGCCCGGGGGCCACCCCGGCCCGTGTGGGGGGTCAGACCCAGAGTGGTGAATGGCTGGTTCAGACCCAGTGATGACAGTGGGGGCCGGTTGGAAACCTGTTCAGTAGTTTGGTAGTCCAGGGGGGGTTGGTCTCGGATACATCCTGATCCAGATCGTCTCCTGGACCCGTTCCCTCAGCAACAGGAGGGGGGGTCTTCAGGAGGTGCTGTCTACCTTCAGGAGGGGGCCTCCTTCAGGTTCCCTACCTGCCCCCCTGGGATCGGCTGATGGTGGGCACAGGGTTAGTCTTATTTATTAGGGTCATGTGACCACAGGAGGAGGGGCTTGATGTTTACAGACTGTGGAATGTTGTAGAGGTACTGTGTGCTGCCCCCTCCTCCTCCAGGGCATTGGAGACATCCTGAACACACTGATAACTGTAGTGATGATCTGTGGGGGGGTTATTACAACTTTTATTATTGTCAACACTTAGATACTGTAACAATGAGAGGGTGTAGCGTGTTAGCCGTTAGCGTGTCCTGTGTGAGGACGGGACGCTCGGCTCAATGGAGCACAGACGTGTGTGTGTATGTGTGTGTGTGCGCACACGCTGGTGTCCGTTGCTGCCTCGCCGTGGCGGGGGGCGTTCTTCCTGGTCGGTGTTGGACCTCCTCTGGTTACTGTGGGGGTGTGGTTACTGTGTGGGCGTGGCTTGATGCTGGACCCCGGCTGCTGGAGAACGCCATGCTGCTGTCAGGAGCCTGACTCCGCCTCTAGGGCTTGCCTGAGGGACTCGCCGTAGGGGGGGGGACGGGATAGTCTCCGTTGGGTTGGGGTCGTTTCTCCTGACGTTCAGAAAAACCTTTTAAAGCGATGAAGTGACGTCCGAACGCTGTGAGGACCACAGGAGGAGACGTGAGGGACAAACCAGTCACACCAGTTGTGTCTCTGGTGAACGCAGTACTGTTTCTAGTCTCTGGGGTGGCGGGGGGGTTCCCTTTGCAATAAATGCTATATTCTGCAGTGTACAGTTGCAACTTTTTTAATTACAGAAATCTGACGTTTCTATTTTTGTGTGATGGTTTCAGAAAGAACAAAATTATTTTAAAATATAAAGAAAATCTTAGTATTTTTTAGTTTTGTCTTGAGATATTGATGCAGGATTTATTCTTTAAATAAATCAATTTGTGTGTTACATCATTTTGTGCGCCTCATTTCTAGTTTTGATGTAAAACCCTGTGTGTGTGTGTGTGTGTGTGTGTGTGTGTTGTCAGAATGTAATAAGTTCTCTGTTCATTAGACGGTGTGAGTGTTTCCATTGCTTTCCAGTAAGGAGACGCAGTCAGACTGGTGTCAGACTGGTGTCAGACCGGTGTCAGACTGGTGTCAGACCGGTGTCAGACCGGTGTCAGACTGGTGTCAGACCGGTGTCAGACCGGTGTCAGACTGGTGTCAGACTGGTGTCAGACTGGTGTCAGACCGGTGTCAGACTGGTGTCAGACCGGTGTCAGACTGGTGTCAGACTGGTGTCAGACCGGTGTCAGACTGGTGTCAGACCGGTGTCAGACCGGTGTCAGACCGGTGTCAGACTGGTGTCAGACCGGTGTCAGACCGGTGTCAGACCGGTGTCAGACCGGTGTCAGACCGGTGTCAGACCGGTGTCAGACCGGTGTCAGACCGGTGTCAGACTGGTGTCAGACCGGTGTCAGACCGGTGTCAGACCGGTGTCAGACCGGTGTCAGACCGGTGTCAGACCAGTGTCAGACTGCTGTCAGACTGCTGTCAGACCGGTGTCAGACCGGTGTCAGACCGGTGTCAGACCGGTGTCAGACTGGTTCAGTTTCCAGCAGGAAACCATCGACCCACAGAGACGAGATGAGGCTGGTTCTCCTCAGAAGGTTCCATGTTGAGGTTCCCCACCTCCATGTTGAAGAGCTGTTAGAAAACTGAGGCCCTGTCCCCACGGTTCCGTATCAGAGCGTTGATCAACACGTACTGTATATAATCAGAACAACACCGAGAACAACAGGAGAGGACTGGAACATTCCCCTGGAGGATGACCTCCATCACAGAGTTCTCCACCAGGGGCAGCGCATCCCGGTCTGACTCAGAACTGGCGTCTTTGGCGAGGAATGTGAATGAATGAATGAATAAACTTTATGACTCATAAAGAAACAGAAGAACAAACATCCAGCTGTCAGCATGTTCATCAAGGCATCTTCGACGTGGAGCTGTTAGACGTCCATTCTGTGTGTACATGTAGACACGGGTCACACACATGTAGACACGGGTCACACACATGTAGACATGGGTTACACACTGACGTCACAGCGGTTTTCGTTGCAGGTAAACGTCCCCCAGATAGAAAAAGTTTCTGTTACAGCGTCACCACAACGCAGACCCGGCGTTTACTAAAAGCTTCACTTTGGCTGGTGTTTTGGTCCCGGATATCTGCGTCGTTGTGGTGATGAAAGGCGTAACCGCAACAAAAAAGTTCCGTTATCAAAAAGATCCAGCACCGTGTGGGCGGGGCCTGAGTTCAGTCGCCTCACGTTAACGAGTTTCAGCTGGAATCAGAGGAATCGATTTGAAACAACTGAAGCTGGACTTTTGAGAGTCAACACGTCTTTGACAGTCGGCTTCAGGGTGGTGGGGGGTCGGGGCCAAAAGGCCTCTGGTGGTCTAACACAACCAGAAAGCACAGCTCAGTCTGGTCCTGCTCTACGTTAACAAATCCGGAGTCAAGGAGCGTTTAGTCTAACCTGAGGATCTCGTGACGACATCACTGCTCTGAATGTTATCTTTACACAATCACACACACACACACACACACACACACACACACACACACTTCTTCTTTTCCTTTAGGCTTTTCCCTTCAGGGGTCTCCACAGCGAATCAACCGCCTCCATCTAACCCTGTCTTCTGCATCCTCTTCTCTCACACCAACTACCTTCATGTCCTCTTTCACTACATCCATAAACCTCCTCTTTGGTCTTCCTCTAGGCCTCCTGCCTGGTAGTTCAAAACTCAGCATCCTTCTACCAATATATTCACTATCTCTCCTCTGGACATGTCCAAACCATCTCAGTCTGGCCTCTCTGACTTTATCTCCAAAACCTCTAACATGTGCTGTCCCTCTGATGGACTCATTCCTGATCCTATCCTTCCTGGTCACTCCCAGAGAGAACCTCAGCATCTTCATCTCTGCTACCTCCAGCTCTGTCTCCTGTCTTTTCCTCAGTGACACTGTCTCTAGACCAAACAACATCGCTGGTCTCACCACAGTTTTGGACACCTTTCCTTTCATTTTAGCTGAAACTCTTCTATCACACATCACACCTGACACTTTTCTCCACCCGTTCCATCCTGCCTGCACACGTTTCTTCACCTCTTTTCCACACTCTCCATTGCTCTGGACTGTTGACCCTAAGTACTTCAAATCCTCCACCTTCTTGATCTCTTCTCCCTGTAACCTCACTCTTCCACTTGGGTCCCTCTCATTCACACACATGTACTCTGTCTTACTGCGGCTAACCTTCATCCCTCTCCTTTCCAGGACAAACCTCCACCTCTCTAGCTTCTCCTCCACCTCTTCCCTACTCTCACTGCAGATCACAATGTCATCTGCAAACATCATAGTCCATGGAGATTCCTGTCTAACCTCGTCTGTCAGCCTGTCCATCACCATAGCGAACAAGAAGGGGCTCAGAGCTGATCCCTGATGCAGTCCCACCTCCACCTTGAACTCCTCTGTCACCCCTACAGCACACCTCACCACTGTCTTACAGTCCTCATACATGTCCTGCACTGCTCTAACATACTTCTCTGACACTCCAGACTTCCTCATACAATACCACAGTTCCTCTCTGGGCACCCTGTCATAAGCTTTCTCCAGATCTACAACAACACAATGCAGCTCCGTCTGGCCTTCTCTGTACTTCTCTAACAACATCCTCAAAGCAAATACTGCATCTGTAGTACTCTTTTTTGGCATGAAACCATACTGCTGCTCACAAATGCTCACTTCTGCCCTTAGTCTAGCTTCCACTACTCTTTCCCATAACTTCATTGTATGGCTCATCAGCTTTATTCCTCTGTAGTTGCCACAACTCTGCACGTCTCCCTTGTTCTTAAAAATGGGCACTAGCACACTTCTCCATTCCTCAGGCATCTTCTCACTATCTAAGATCCTGTTGAACAACCCAGTCAGAAACTCTACTGCCACCTCTCCTAGACACTTCCAAACCTCTACAGGTATATCATCAGGACCGACTGCCTTTCCACTCTTCATCCTCTTCAGTGCCCTCCTCACTTCATCCTGACTAATCTTTGCTACGTCCTGGTCTACAACAGTCACCTCTTCTAGTCTTTGTTCTCTCTCATTTTCCACGTTCATCAACTCTTCAAAGTACTCTTTCCATCTTCCCATCACACTGCTGGCACCTGTCAATAGACTTCCATCCCTATCCTTAATCACCCTAACCTGCTGCACGTCCTTCCCATCTCTGTCTCTCTGTCTTGCCAGCCTGTATAGATCAGTCTCTCCCCCCTTACTGTCCAACCTAGCATACAAGTCATCATAAGCTTCTTGTTTGGCCTTTGCTACCTCTACCTTCACCTTACGCTGCATCTCCCTGTACTCCTGTCTACTCTCCTCAGTCCTCTCAGTGTCCCACTTCTTCTTAGCTAACCTCTTTCTTTGTATACACTCCTGTACCTCCTTATTCCACCACCAAGTCTCCTTATCTACTTTCCTTCCAGATGACACACCAAGTACTCTCCTACCTGTCTCCCTGATCACATTAGCTGTAGTTGTCCAGTCATCTGGAAGCACCTCCTGACCACCCAGAGCCTGTCTTAACTCCTTCCTAAAGGTCATGCAACACTCTTCCTTTTTTATCTTCCACCATTTCGTCTTCTGCTCTGCCTTTGCCCTCTTCATCTTCCTCACCACCAGAGTCATCCTACACACCACCATCCTATGCTGTTTGGCTACACTCTCACCTACCACTACTTTACAGTCACTGATCTCCTTCAGGTTACACCGTCTACACAAGATGTAGTCTACCTGCGTGCTCCTACCACCACTCTTATAGGTCACCCTATGTTCCTGCCTCTTCTGGAAAAAGTATTCACTACATCCATTTCCATCCTTTTTGCAAAGTCAACTACCATCTGTCCTTCTGCGTTCCTCTCCTGGATACCAAACCTGCCCATCACCTCCTCATCACCCCTGTTACCTGCACCAACATGTCCATTGAAGTCTGCACCAATGACAACTCTCTCACTTCTAGGTATGCTCTGCATCACTTCATCAAAGTCCAACCAGAATTTCTCCTTCTCCTCCAGCTCACATCCTACCTGTGGAGCATACCCACTAACAACATTGAACATCACACCTTCTATTTCTAGCTTCAGACTCATCACTCTATCTGACACTCTTTTTACCTCCAGGACATTCCTAACAAACTCCTCCTTCAAGATAACCCCTACTCCATTTCTCTTTCTATCTACACCATGATAGAACAACTTGAACCCTGCTCCTAAACTTCTAGCCTTGCTACCTTTCCACCTGGTCTCCTGGACACACAGTATGTCTACCTTCCTCCTCTGCATCATGTCGACCAACTCTCTACCTTTTCCTGTCATAGTTCCAACATTCAACGTCCCTACTCTTAGTCCTATACTCTTGGCGCTCCTCTTCTCTTTCTTCGTGCGAACGCACTTTCCTCCTCTCCTTCTTCGACCAACAGTAGTCCAATTTCCACCGGCACCCTGTAGGTCAACAGCGCCGATGGCGGTCGTTGTTAACCCGGGCCTCGACCGATCCGGTATGGAAGTCATAGGTTTGATTTGCATGTTTGATTTGGCAAAAGTTTTACGCCGGATGCCCTTCCTGATGCAACCCTCTGTATTTATCTGGGCTTGGGACCGGCACAATAAGACACTGGCTTGTGCCCTCTTGTGGCTACATTACACACACACACACACACACACACACACACACACTGTAAAGCACAATGAGTTCACAGGTAATGACCAGTTTGTACCGTATTATTCATAAATGTGTCTTTATTAAACTCTTTGTGGCCCCGGGGCCACACAGAGGCCCCCAGCCATCTCCAGACTTCCTGTCCCCGTTCCATCACACAGGATCCTCTACAGCTTGTAGTTCAGTCCAGATCGACTGATCTGGCAGAAGAGCGTCATGGCGAAACACATTCCCATCACCTGCAAACAGACAACATGGAGAAGGTCAGAGGTTAAACCTCATAAACAAACATCTGAGCGCACAGACACATCGTCATGGCAACGCCAGCATTACGAAGCAACCAGAGTTCATCAGTCAGAGTTTGGTGACCTGAGGGTCCAGATTGAGACGACCTGACCGGTGCAGCGAAGTGTTTCTGACAGAACTCATTTCTGGACCTTTTAGGACCCCGGTAGGGTGTGTGTGTGTGTGTGTGGGGGGGGGGAGTTACTGTTAGATGAAGAACCCTGGTATATAATGTACCCCTCTGCGTTCATGAGGACCGTCTGACGCGTTAGCCTCCTTGGGGGGGCTCTCAGGTTCAGGCTCTGCTCCGTCCTCCTTTAGTGGGTTTAATCAACCAGACGGTTCAAACCGGTTAACGTTACCTCCACGATGCAGAGGGCGATGACAGAGATCCCGGTGGTCAGGAAGTTTTCCTCAAAGAAGCTCCTGAGGGTGGACAAGCAGCCCTGCAAACAGAAGCACGAGGTGAGCTGACCCCCCGGTAGAAGGCCCTTGAGATGGCCCCCGGGCCGGTGTTGCCCCTAAAGCAGAAGACAGCTGAGTGAACACACACACACACACACACAGGTGGAGCGCTGACACCCTCCTACGTAGCCATGTCTTCTGTCTTCTCATCCTGTCGTGATGATTGTGATGAGTCACACTCTGGGCGTTGACTCATCACACACAGATGCTGACTCATCTGGTGGTTCTGGGGGCCTACCTTTTGGTTGTACTGGGGCTGGGCGGAGTCACACTGGTCCCAGCAGCAGGATCTGGGCACTCTGTCTCCCCAGTCGGTCACATTGTTGACGCCGCAGCAGCCGAGCTGAGACAGAGGACCGGGAGAAGACGGTGAACAACAGACAGGACTTCAGGTGGTCCTCACCACCACACTGACCTTCTGCTGAATCACATCCCAGTCGCTCTGCAGCTCCGTTGAGTTTCCAAGCCTTCCTTTGGCGTTCTTCAGGCCCTTAATCAGATCTTCTTCCAACAATTTAGCGATCTAGAAAGTGAGGCAAGATGAGTCCAGCACACGTTCTGTTAACGGTGCTCAGTGTGGGACCGGACGGTTGGACGCACCTCCCCCTCGTACACCAGCAGCAGGCAGGCCACCGTCAGCTCCACCAGCAGCAGAACCAGCAGCAGCAGGAAGAACTGGAGAACCACATCATTACACACAGGGTAAAGAACAAGCAACTGGGTTCCCTCTGGAACCACAGAACCTTGTTACAGACCCAAGCAGAGACATGACCAGGCCCAGGGTCAGGGTTAGGGGTTGGGGTTAGGGGTAGGGATAGGGTTAGGATTGGGTTATAGGGTTAGGGTTCGGGGTAAGGGTTCAGGGGTTAGGCTTAGGGTTGGGTTATAGGTTAGGGTTCGGGGGTTAGGGTTTTGGGGTTAGGGGACTGCTTGTGTCATACCGTCAGGAGGAGGCATCGGTTCTCCTTCAGAGCCCCCAGGAAGCCCAAGAAGGACACACAAGTGATGACGATGCCACTGATCAGCAGCATGTTGGCGAAGTTGAAACTGTCCAAGGTTGGGGTCAGGGCAGCCATCCGGAAGTTGACCATCACGTACACCCCCAGGCTGAGCACAGCCACGCCACACAGCTGGAGAGGAGGAAGAAGGTCAGGGTAGCACCGGTTCATCCCTCTGGTGAACTGGTCTGTGGTCATTCTGCGCTATTCTTTTTAATTCTGTTACTTTTGTACACACACTTTTGTATAATTCATAATCAATAAATGAAGTCATTCACTGTCTTTATCAGAACCTACTGACTCTGGGAACTACTTCCTGTCTGTTTTACTTCCTGACTGCGATCTTTCTGGTTCAGATGTGGTGAACAGCTGGTTGTGTTGTTGAGCATGAATTCAGTCGTGTTTCCATTAGCTTCACTATCATTAGCATCAGTGGCTAACAGTCACACAAAGGAATGAGACATACATACAAAACACAGGAAGTTAGCCGCACACATTGTTAGCTTTAAACACTTGAGGCATCCTTGAGCCATCCTGGAAACGTCTGATCAGACCTGGAACAAAAAAACAAACAAACAGAATGGCATTAATGATTTCTAATTGAAACAGGGGCCAAGGTCAGCTGGGTTCAGGTCAGTGGGTGTCTTCAGGCAGGCGGTCTCAGTCCCCACCATGTCCACAGTGAAAAACCCACTAGGGTCCTCAGTACAGCGGAGGACACGTTCCAGGTCGCTAACGCTAACACTTCCTCTAAAGGACCACCAGCACAGTTTATCATAGATCATATGATCAGGCTCTGAACCCGCAGAGAAAGCAGGTCTGGTTGAGTCTGGAGTGACGTCACCGCTGGAGTGACCTAACCCTAACCCCTAACCGTAACCCCTAACCCTAATCCTAATCCTGACCCCTAACCACTAGCGTAACTCTAACCCTAACCCTAACCTCTAACCCTAACCTCCAACCCTAACTAACCCTAACCTCTAACCCTAAGTCTAACCTAACTCCAACCCTCACCTCTAACCCTAAGCCTAACCTCTAACCCTAACCCTAACCTAACTCCAACCCTCACCTCTAACCCTAAGCCTAACCTCTAACCCTAACCTCCAACCCTAACTCTAACCCTAACCCTAACCCTAACCTCTAACTCTAAGTCTAACCTCTAACCCTAACCTAACTCCAACCCTCACCTCTAACCCTAAGCCTAACCTCTAACCCTAACCTCCAACCCTAACTCTAACCCTAACCCTAACCTCCAACCCTAACTCTAACCCTAACCCTAACCCTAACCTCTAACTCTAAGTCTAACCTCTAACCCTAACCTAACTCCAACCCTCACCTCTAACCCTAAGCCTAACCTCTAACCCTAACCTCCAACCCTAACTCTAACCCTAACCCTAACCTCTAACCCTAAGTCTAACCTCTAACCCTAACCCTAACCTAAATCCAACCCTCACCTCTAACCCTAAGCCTAACCTCTAACCCTAACCTCCAACCCTAACTCTAACCCTAACCCTAACCTCTAACCCTAAGTCTAACCTCTAACCCTAACTCTAACCCTAACCTCTAAACCTAACCCCTAACCCTAAACCCCAACCCTAACCCTTAACTTTAATCTCTAGCCCGTCATTACTGGAGTGACGTCACAATAACAAAACAATCATTACTGGAGACTATTTTAAACACTGAGATTCCTCATTTAGCTGATATTAAAGTCATCTTGTCTGTATTGATGATGATGATGTGGGAGGAAGCACATAGTGATGTGTGTGTGTGTGTGTGTGTGTGTGTGTGTGTGTGTGTGTGTGTGTGTGTGTGTGTGTGTGTGTGTGTGTCTGCATGCACTGAGGGCAACTTCCTGTTTCCTGGGTCTCTGAGCTGCGAATGTCGGTTTGATGTTTTTTCTCTTGACGACATCAAAGTCAGGATTTGGTTGATGGTAGAAATAGTTCAAACAGAAACTGAATACTTCATAATCACTCTGTTATAACCTGTGTAGCCTTGTGTCATGTGTGAAAAGTTACAATTGTTGATCTATTCAACTGATTTTTGATGTAGGAATGCTTTCCAAAAACTTACCCTACGGGGATCACTAAAGGACCGATTGATTGATTTTTATTAATAGAACATTCCATTCCTTCTGGTTCGTTAAATTGTGTCCCATATGAACCGCTGTAAGGTTCTACCTGAGTGTCTGGAGACAGAGCTGATATCAGTCAGTTTGTGTTTAGGAGAACCATGACCCATACATTCGCCAGGTGTGATCGGACCCTCCAGGAGACAACAGAAGTAAAATCAAGTGTTTCTTACCGACAGTTAGGCGATGTCTGCGTTCAGACCTCAGGCGTCCGGTGAGCGTTCTGCTGTCAGCGGCGGAATAGACTCACACTTCCCTTTACCGCGGCTTCATGTTCAGCACCTCCTCTCACTTCCTCTTTCACCAAATTAGCAACGTGCAAAACATTTGACTGAGAAAGTTCAGAAGAAACAACCCAGAAGATGTGTGTCTGACACAGTTTAGTCTCCATCAGACACAACCTTCAGCTGTGAGACTAAAACCCCGCCGTGTGACGGACTCAGAGACGTTTCTTTGATGCCATCGTGGGTTCAGTCGTTCTGCTAGAAGAACTAGATGTTGATGAGGAGACGAGAACTTGACCCTGAGTGAGTCAGGTTCAGTCTGGTCTCAGGTAAGCCTGGATCATCAGTCATGATGTTTGATGGTTGGACGCTGATGATGCCTCAGAGTGTTTGTCTGGAGCTGCCCCCACCCCCACCGGTGAACATGTCACAGCTGGCTGATTCGTCCTGCCTCAGCGTTTTTCTGACTTCGTCTTAACTGTTAGGACTTTTCACCAATTTCTGGACAAGTTTAGGTCCGTGTTGTGAAATACATTAGCTTGTGGTGGGACCTGGATCATCTGTTTAATGAAGCAGGTTTAGTTAAACCCTACGTATGTTTACCCTGAAATGAGGGAAACCAGAGTTTCTGGTTTCACAAAGGGAGGTAACTTAGTCCAGAGTTAGAGAAGTAACCCTCTCCTGTTTCACGAAGTGAGGTAAACTTAACCACTAGGTTTGTTACCATAGTAACAGACTCTCTGAAGCTAACCTGGTCGGGAGCAGGTTTTATCCCATAATCCCAGGGTTTCCTCTGACTCCGCCCCCTTTCACAGCCACTCATGCTGTTTCATTTCCTGGTTCTGTCGGACAGAGAGTTTGACCGTAATTCGGTTTGATCATTAAAAAGAAACTCAGTCATATTTTAGAGGTATTTTAGAGGAAACTTGGCATCTCCTTTTGACAAGGATCCTGTTTGTGAAGGTTCGGCATTAATTTACAGAGAATTAAATATTTTGTTATCGCGTTCAGATGTCCCGTCACATCCAGACAGTTATCTTTATGATCAGTACCGGTTCATGTCCTGATCCATCACACACATCCACGACCTAACCCACCCACACATCTGCAGTATAACAAATCGGTCAGGCCCTCACATCCCAGCAGTATTGTGTTTAGTGCTGTGTTTAGTTTTATTCTTTGCAAATTGTGATGATGTGCCTGTGTTTGTGTTTTATTTATTGGTTTTCATTCTATCACCATCAGCTCTGATTCTGCTGTGTTGTCTGTATATATCAAAAGACTATCAGCGTGATCTGGTCTTCTGTAACCAGAATCCACAGTTTGACCTGCTCCTCTAGTCCCACCAGTATCACCCCTCATCTATCCATCAGCTGGAGTCCTGCTTCCTTTCTTCCTCCTTCCACCATACAGTCATCCATGCAGCTGTAATTGTGCTCTGAATTCACCAACTACATGATGGTGAACATGTATGAAGACAACAACCCAGGAGTCGGTGAACACAGCCTGACTTTCTGGTCCCCAATTCTGCTCCTGCATCAAATGGTCTACCTATAACCATAAAGACACTGATTCTATCTGGACTATCTGCCTCTCTGTCTCTCTTTCTCTGACCCTGTCTCTGTCCCCAGTATCTTTCCATTCCCACCCGACCGGTCAAAGTGGACAACCGCCCTCCAGAGTCTGGGTCCTGTCTGGAGTTTCTTCCTCAATGAGGAAGTTTTTCCCCACCACTGTCTCTTATGCTCTGGAGGGTTCAGTTGGGTTTTTCTGTCTGTTAAAGCGCTCTGAAATGTCTGTTGACGTGATTAAGCACTTTATCAATGAAAGTTGATTGATTGATTGATTGATCTGAGTAAAGTCACGTTATGTATCTTGATTTAGTCAATGTAAAAATGTGTATCATTGTAAATAAACATTTATCGAAGTAAATAAAAATGGTAACATTTCAACTAAATCATCTTAAGGAGCAGTCAGAGGTCACTTTCTTTTTGTTTTTTATTGCAGCATGACAACCATCATCTTCATCAGGAATATCAAATCAGTCCTTCAGACATGTTATTCAGGCCTTATAGCCTGCAGCTGCACACCAGTGTGTTCGGAGAATATTCATTATTGATTATTAATTGTGTTGATTCACCTCATGGTGAATCAACACAATTAAAATAAGAATCTGAGGTGTAGCATCTGTTTCCGAACAAGACACTGCCGACCAGAACCAAAACATGACTCTTCAATAAACGCCAGCCATTCTGTTCTCGTCTAGAAGTAATAATTAAAACCATGTGACCATCTCCTGCTACTAGACCCAGACAGAAAACGATCTCCTGCTACTAGAACCAGACAGAAAACGATCTCCTGTTACTAGAACCAGACAGAAAACAATCTCCTGCTACTAGACCCAGACAGAAAATGATCTCCTGTTACTAGAACCAGACAGAAAACAATCTCCTGCTACTAGAACCAGACAGAAAACAATCTCCTGCTACTAGAACCAGACAGAAAACGATCTCCTGTTACTAGAACCAGACAGAAAACGATCTCCTGTGACTAGAACCAGACAGAAAACGATCTCCTGTGACTAGAACCAGACAGAAAACGATCTCCTGTTACTAGAACCAGACAGAAAACAATCTCCTGCTACTAGAACCAGACAGAAAACGATCTCCTGTTACTAGAACCAGACAGAAAACAATCTCCTGCTACTAGAACCAGACAGAAAACAATCTCCTGCTACTAGAACCAGACAGAAAACAATCTCCTGCTAATAGAACCAGACAGAAAACAATCTCCTGCTACTAGAACCAGACAGAAAACGATCTCCTGTTACTAGAACCAGACAGAAAACAATCTCCTGCTACTAGAACCAGACAGAAAACAATCTCCTGCTACTAGAACCAGACAGAAAACGATCTCCTGTGACTAGAACCAGACAGAAAACGATCTCCTGTTACTAGAACCAGACAGAAAACGATCTCCTGTGACTAGAACCAGACAGAAAACGATCTCCTGTGACTAGAACCAGACAGAAAACAATCTCCTGCTACTAGACCCAGACAGAAAACGATCTCCTGTTACTAGAACCAGACAGAAAACAATCTCCTGCTACTAGACCCAGACAGAAAATGATCTCATGTGACTAGAACCAGACAGAAAACGATCTCCTGTTACTAGAACCAGACAGAAAACGATCTCCTGTGACTAGAACCAGACAGAAAACGATCTCCTGTGACTAGAACCAGACAGAAAACGATCTCCTGTTACTAGAACCAGACAGAAAACGATCTCCTGTTACTAGAACCAGACAGAAAACGATCTCCTGCTACTAGAACCAGACAGAAAACGATCTCCTGTTACTAGAACCAGACAGAAAACGATCTCCCGCTACTAGAACCAGACAGAAAACGATCTCCTGTGACTAGAACCAGACAGAAAACGATCTCCTGTTACTAGAACCAGACAGAAAACAATCTCCTGTTACTAGAACCAGACAGAAAACAATCTCCTGTTACTAGAACCAGACAGAAAACGATCTCCCGCTACTAGAACCAGACAGAAAACGATCTCCTGTGACTAGAACCAGACAGAAAACGATCTCCTGTTACTAGAACCAGACAGAAAACAATCTCCTGCTACTAGAACCAGACAGAAAACAATCTCCTGCTACTAGAACCAGACAGAAAACGATCTCCTGTTACTAGACCCAGACAGAAAACGATCTCCTGTGACTAGAACCAGACAGAAAACAATCTCCTGCTACTAGAACCAGAAAGAAAACGATCTCCTGTGACTAGAACCAGACAGAAAACGATCTATTACTAGAACCAGACAGAAAACGATCTCCTATTACTTGAACCAGACAGAAAACGATCCCCTGCAACTAGACCCAGACAGAATGGACGGCGTTGTCTCCAGGGCTGTGTGCTGCTGTCCTGACTCATGTCTTCTGACCAGAAACACCACATTTCCTGTGTGCTTTTTCCTGGCAGACAGCTGATGAGTGGTCGGTATTCCGTCCGTCAGTCACATTGGGATTTGAGTTTCCTCATCCTGTGAAGAAGAAGTCATCCCAGGATGATGAAGGACACAGGTCAGAGTGACGAGTGAACGATGCTGGGTTTACGTACTGTTTCCCCCTCAGTGGGTTCACCGCCAGGAGTAAAGGCCTCAAAGTCAGACAGGGCACTTTCTACGGTGTCCTCATCGTAGTCTGTCGGGTATTCATCAGACACTTCCTCTGGAGGCAGATGGAAAGTCAAAGCATGAGAACACTGACATAAAAAAAAGTTTAACTGAAGAGCGCAAAAATGCAAATATTTAGAGGCTTCTATTTTTAAAACCTTTTCATGGAGAATGGATTTAAGCTTTATTGACTTGTCAAAATGTATCTGACACAATGGTTTCTATATTCCAAGTGGGGATTAATGCAGTCGATGGACTTTTCCTCATTGCTGGTAAGATAAGATATATTTTATTGTCCCACACGGGGAAATTTGTCTTGGGCAAGGTGCACTTAGTCAGCATCAACATTTTAAAACATACAAGACAACACAAAGATAGCAGCATTGTACATACATAAAAGAGGCAAAACTGCCCAACCAAGAGGATATCACTGTCCTCAATCAATGCTAAAATACAAGAACCAAGCTAATTAGTAAAACAAAGTGCGTAAACACAATAACATAAAGCAGGACCACGGGTCTAATAAAAATATAAGTAAATATAAATAAAGTGCTAAGCACCGTAACAACACGAAGGGACCAGAGGTTCATGAGAACAACGCACTGGAGCTCTGAACCCCTTTCTTGTCATTTAAGAGCGCAACATAGGTTGGAAGAAAAGATAATTTGAAACGGTTGTTTGTTTTTTGCTCTGTTGCTCTGATTTCTCTTTTGATAGAAAGATCTGTGGACAGTGGAGGCAAAGGGACCCTTGGAATGACATTCTAAGTCAGCGGTCCCCAACCATTTCGGCTCCAAGGACCGTCCATTCAGATGTGGTGGATAAATACAACAAAATAAAGCCATACGACCACCATCAAACCTGGTCTTCAGCAGCTTTCTTTTTCTTTAAAGTTGTAGGTTCTTCTTGTATCTCCTACTGGATCTTTTTTTTCTGCATAAAGATGTTTGTGGCTTGTTGGTTCTGCTAACTTTGGAGTTTCAGTTTAGCAGTAATGTATTCTATGTTGGCGTCCGGAGTGGCCCCTTAAAGAAGGTAGTCATGTGACCGAGGCAAGCATCTCCACAAGCATCAAGAGTGACTCATAGACAGATGTGGAGAGAATCCACTCATTTATAGTTTTGTATTCTTTCTGTGTGGCCCGGTACCGAATGACCCACAGACCGGTACTAGTGGTTCACAACCCAGAGTCTAAGTGACTAAATTCGTGCCTCATAACAGGTCATTGTTTTAAAGCTCAAATCTCCAGAATGACGTTGTGTGTATTCTGTGGACACATATTTGATCTACTTGTTTACTCTTGTACTGTTGCTGTTACAACTAACCACTGATTACGGTGTTCTTGACAGGTTCGATTCTGGATACGATCTCTGCCAGGTCAGTGAAGGACGCGTTGGGACAGGTGACCACCTGGAAGACAGAACTCACTTCATTCTCACTCTTTTTGATGATACTTAGAACAGATGACAAAATGTAATCACTTAATTCCAACATTATTGAATAAGACCTAAATTCATCAGCCATCATTTCATGACATGACTTCACCAGTAGGACATTCGTAGGAACGCCAGCAGGAATCCAGCAGATTTCCCTCAGCCTGCATACCAGAGATCTTCCCTCTGACACGTATTTCCATGAAAGCAAAGACATCAGATGTCATCATGTCTGTGGCCACCAGCTGGACCATAGAGCCATCCAGCAGCCGCCCTTTGGGTGTGAATTTGCCACCATACTTTCTTCTGTATTCTTATTGCTGCATTTCGTTGGGCCTTACCTATCTCTGCGTACTTCATCATGAAAGTCCTCCTCTTCCCAACATGATGAGTTTGATGCCAAAGACTGACCTCAGCCCAGTCTTTGTTTAAATCTCTCAGGTGTTCACGGACAAACTTCAAACAGACCTGTACATTGACGCCGTTGAGTCTACTACAAGGGTCGAGATGAAATCTCACGAGCCACATTCTTGGGTGGAGCTCCCCAGAACAATGGAGATTGTTGGTTGTTTTGTGGTCACTCCATCACCAAGCTGCTTGGCCATGGTCTTACAGCCCACATTGGCCTCCTGCAGCTCTACAATCTTGACCTTGATAACCATGAACAGCTGTTTGGTCTTGGCCATAGAATCTGATTGATTGCTTGCTTGGTTGGTTGATTGATTGATTGATCTTGTGTGGACAGGTGTTTCAATAAGGGTAACGAGCCGGGGTTAGGAGTTCTGTCTCAACACCTGTGCCTCATGGACACAGAACTGGTCTGTGGGAGCGACAAATTTTGCTGGCTAGCAGAGGGTTGAGTACTTACTTAATTTGATCGGTGCAAATTAATTTCTACCTTTTTGTCATGTGTTTTTCTGGATTTTAGTTATTCTGTCATAGTTACAGTTGATGTCAGTAATAAGTAGAATAACAATGACGCAGAAGGAGCCTCTGCTCCACTCAGGACCTCAAACATAAGGGGAAGCCACAACAGCAGACATGAAGGATCACAATGACCTCCACCCTTTTCATACTGAAATGCCACGCATAAATGGTCTGACTTTGGCCTTTCTAGTTGTGATGGGATCACCTAAAAGGGTTATTGATACCAGGTTTAAGTAGGCTCACAATGGGACCTAGACCCAATGTAACCCTCCGTACGAGGGCCTGGATGACATTTTGAATTGGGCCAACACTGAATTCAAGTCTGAAGCACGATAAAATCAAGCATCAGGATCACAGCTCTAAACATATCAGGACATCAGTCTGCGGGTCGCTCACATGGCCAGTTATGGTTTTGTGGAAGTCTTCCTGGTGACGGTCCTTCAGCATGTTGTCCACCACACCGCTGCGCTGCCACACATTGAACAGCATCTTTCCATGTTGGTATCCCACCTCCTGCAACCAAAGTAAAGGACTGATGCTAAAGGTCAATGGACAAGTCACAAGGAGAAGCTAGGAGAGGAAACTCACAGCAATCTCGTCAAATTTGGAGAACTCTAGTGTGCCGTAATGGTCGATGGGTGGTCGGATGTACTCGCAGTATTCACTGTCTTTGACCAGCTCCAGCTGCCGTGTACAGCAGACGTAAGCAAGGCGGGTCTGGATCTCTGCCATGTTCAGGACCTGGAATTTGAATAAGATCATTACTGATATTCAGAATCCTTACATTTTTATCATGGATTCTCTCCACTCAGAATTGGGATCGGTGTTTCCTGACAGAAAAACCATCACTGTATTTTTTACTGATTCATTTTTTTGGATGAATGGTCCATAGAAAATTAACAGACTACATTGTACATCGAAGATTACCTTGATTTTCTTAGCAAGAGGGTTCAAGCGTTTCCATAGCAGCCACCATCCATTTAGGGAGTCACCATAGTTGGTTAGATTTGTTTCATCCCGACTTCCAACATCAATTGCAATCACTACCTTGGCCCCCATTGAGCGAGCCACATCAGCTACACATCAAATGAGAAAAACAATCAATCAATCAACCTTAATTTATATAGCACTTAATCACAACGGCAGACATTTCAAAGCGCTTTAACAGACAGACAAACCCAACAGAACCCAGGCAGAATTTCCAGGCCTCTGAGGCCAACATCATCCGCAAAAAGTGGATGAAATCTTTTGGTCCCCAAACCAGACTCCCATTGACCTCCTGCTGCGCCTGCAGATTCTGTCAATAAAGATTATTAACAGAACAGGTCGTTTCCAGTTAGTCGTTCTTGATTACATGTCACTTGTCAAAAAAATACACGGAAAAATATAAATCAAGTTTTTCGGTCAACATCTTTCCCCCACAAATATTGGAATCTTAAATCGTCACTAGTAAACCATTAAAAGCACATCATATGTTACTGTACAATAAATAAAAATTACACAAATAATTGTATTAAAATGTGTATAGTCCCTTCCCATGGGCTCACCACCTGTGAGAGGGGCCATAGGGGTCGGGTGCACTGTGAGCTGGGCGGTGGCCGAAGGCGGGAACCTTGGCGATCAGATCCCCGGCTACAGAAGCTGGCTCTTGGGACGTGGAATGTCACCTCTCTGGCAGGGAAGGAGGCCGAGCTGGTGTGTGAGGCTGAGAAGTTCCGACTAGATATAGTCGGGCTCACCTCCACACACAGCTTGGGCTCTGGTACCAGTCCTCTCGAGAGGGGTTGGACTCTCTTCCACTCTGGAGTTGCTCATGGTGAGAGACGCCGAGCAGGTGTGGGTATAATTATAGCCCCCCGGCTTGGCGCCTGTACATTGGGGTTCACCCCGGTGGACGAGAGGGTAGCCTCCCTCCGCCTTCGGGTGGGGGGATGGGTCCTGACTGTTGTTTGTGCTTATGCACCAAACAGCAGTTCAGAGTACCCACCCTTTTTGGAGTCCTTGGAGGGGGTGCTGGAGAGCGCTCCCACTGGGGACTCCATCGTTCTGCTGGGGGACTTCAATGCTCATGTGGGCAATGACAGTGAGACCTGGAAGGGCGTGATTGGGAAGAACGGCCCCCCCCGATCAGAACCCGAATGGTGTTCAGTTATTGGACTTCTGTGCTCGTCACGGACTGTCCATAATGAACACCATGTTCAGACATAAGGGTGTCCATACGTACACTTGGCACCAGGACACCCTAGGCCGCAGTTCGATAATCGACTTTGTGGTCGTGTCATCGGACTTGCGGCTGCATGTCTTGGACACTCGGGCGAAGAGAGGGGCGGAGCTGTCAACCGATCACCACCTGGTGGTGTGTTGGCTCCGATGGTGGGGGAAGATGCCGGTCCGACCTGGCAGACCCAAACGTATTGTGAGGGTCTGCTGGGAACGCCTGGCGGAATCCCCTGTAAGAAGGAGTTTCAACTCCCACCTCCGGCAGAACTTCACCCACGTTCCGGGGGAGGCGGGGGACATTGAGTCTGAGTGGACCATGTTCCGCGCCTCCATTGTCGAAGCGGCCGACCGCAGCTGTGGCCGTAAGGTGGTCGGTGCCTGTCGTGGCGGCAACCCCAGAACCCGCTGGTGGACATCGGCGGTAAGGGATGCCGTCAAGCTGAAGAAGGAGTCCTATCGGGCCTTTTTGGCCTGTGGAACTCCTGAGGCAGCTGATAGGTACCGGCTGGCCAAGCGGAATGCAGCTTTGGTGGTTGCTGAGGCAAAAATTCGGGCGTGGGAGGAGTTCGGTGAGGCCTTGGAGGATGACTTCCAGACGGCTTTGAGGAGATTCTGGTCCACCATCAGACGTCTCAGGAGGGGGAAGCAGTGCAGCATCAACACTGTGTATAGTGGGGATGGGGCGCTGCTGACCTCAACTCGGGACGTTGTGACTCGGTGGGGAGAATACTTCGAAGACCTCCTCAATTCCGGCGACACGCCTTCCCATGAGGAAGCAGAGTCTGGGTTCTCTGAGGCGGGCTCTCCTATCTCTGGGGTTGAGGTCACCGAGGTAGTTAAAAAGCTCCTCGGTGGCAGGGCCCCGGGGGTGGATGAGATCCGCCCGGAGTTCCTAAAGGCTCTGGATGTTGTGGGGCTGTCCTGGATGACACGCCTCTGCAACATCGCGTGGACGTCGGGGACAGTGCCTCTGGATTGGCAGACTGGGGTGGTGGTCCCCCTTTTTAAGAAGGGGGACCGGAGGGTGTGTTCCAACTACAGGGGGATCACACTCCTCAGCCTCCCTGGTAAGGTCTATTCAGGGGTTCTGGAGAGGAGGGTCCGTCGGGAAGTCGAATCTCGGATTCAGGAGGAGCAATGTGGTTTTCGTCCTGGCCGTGGAACAGTGGACCAGCTCTACACCCTCCGCAGGGTCCTTGAGGGGGCATGGGAGTTCGCCCAACCAGTCTACATGTGTTTTGTGGACTTGGAGAAGGCGTTCGACCGTGTTCCTCGGGGGGTTCTGTGGGGGGTGCTTCGGGAATATGGGGTACCGAACCCCTTGATAAGGGCTGTTCGGTCCCTGTACGACCGATGTCAGAGTTTGGTCCGCATTGCCGGCAGTAAGTCGGATTCATTTCCAGTGAGGGTTGGACTCCGCCAAGGCTGCCCTTTGTCACCGATTCTGTTCATAACTTTTATGGACAGAATTTCTAGGCGCAGCCAAGGCGTTGAGGGTGTCCGGTTTGGTGGCCTCAGTATTGCGTCTCTGCTTTTTGCAGATGACGTGGTGCTGTTGGCTTCATCAAGCCGTGATCTCCAACTCTCACTGGAACGGTTCGCAGCCGAGTGTGAAAAGTGTGAGTCGGAAAAGGGTGGAGTGCCCTCTCCGGGTTGGGGATGAGATCCTGCCCCAAGTGGAGGAGTTCAAGTATCTCGGGCTCTCATTCACGAGTGAGGGTACGATGGAACGGGAGATCGACAGGCGGATCGGTGCAGCGTCTGCAGTGATGCGGACTCTGTATCGGTCCATCGTGGTGAAGAAGGAGCTGAGCTGAAAGGCAAAGCTCTCGATTTATCGGTCGATCTACGTTCCTGCCCTCACCTATGGTCACGAGCTGTGGGTCGTGACCGAAAGAACGAGATCCAGGATACAAGCGGCCGAAATGAGTTTCCTCCGCACGGTGTCCGGGCTCTCCCTTAGAGATAGGGTGAGAAGTTCGGTCATCCGGGAGGGACTCAGAGTCGAGCCGCTGCTCCTCCGCATCGAGAGGAGCCAGATGAGGTGGCTCGGGCATCTGGTCAGGATGCCTCCTGGACGCCTCCCTGGTGAGGTGTTCCGGGCACGTCCTACCGGGAGGAGGCCCCGGGGGCGACCCAGGACACGCTGGAGAGACTATGTCTCCCGGCTGGCCTGGGAACGTCTTGGGATTCTCCCGGAGGAGCTGGACGAAGTGGCTAGGGAGAGGGAAGTCTGGACTTCCCTGCTCAAGCTGCTGCCCCCGCGACCCGACCCCGGATAAGCGGTAGAGAATGGATGGATGGATGTGTATAGTCCCAACAGCTACCATGAAGCGTACCTCATGATTCACGTTAGTGTTTTGAATTGAGATTAGTTTATGTATTTGGGGCGGCAGTGGCTCAGTCGGTAGAGCGGGTCGTCCAATGATCACAAGATTGTCGGTTCGATTCCCGAGGGGGAACCCCGAGGGGATTGTGGCAGAAAGGGGAACTGCAGGACAATAGTAGAAGATGGGGGCGAGCGTATGTTCGAATCTTTGAATGTTCGTCAGTCGGATGTTTGTATCTTTAAGTTGACCTGTATTTCGTAGTCACGGTACATCCTGTCAGGACAAACAGAATGTCCATTCACATGGAACACAGGGGGTCGAGTGTACCGGCTGATTCTCACCAGGCAGGTTGTTGATGTACCCTCCGTCCATGAGTAAGTGTCCATCTTTGGGATCACAGAGAGGTGGAAGGTAACCGGACAGAGACATGCTGGCCCTGACGTACCGCCACAGTGACCCTGCAGGAGAAACACAGACGTGTGAACAAGAAGGTGACAAACAGGTGACAAACAGTTGTAGGAAATCACTGACTTCAAACAGCATTCAAACATACTTTAATGCACACAACCAAATTTAAGAACAGGGGCAACATGGATTTTCTGCACCCCTGTGGGCCCACCACCTGCAGGCAGACCGATGGGGTCATTTGCGCTGCCACATGGGTGGTAGTGAAAACAAGGGGTCCCAACGGACCTGACCTGGGCGGCAGAAGCTGGCTTTGAGGACGTGGAATGTCAGCTCACTAGCTGGGAAGGAACCAGAGTTTGTGTTGGAGATGGAGCATTACCAGTTGGATCTGGGGGGGCTTAGCTCCACGCACAGCCTCGGTTCTGGAACCAAACTCCTGGACAGGGGTTGGACCTTGTTCTTCTCCGGAGTTGCGTCAGGTGTAAGGCGCAGGATAGGTGTGGGGATACCCACGAGCCTTAGACCATGTGTTTTGGATACTCGGGTGAAGAGAGGGCAGAGCTGTCAACTGATCACCACCGGGTGGTGAATTGGGTCCATTGAAGGGGGTAACCTCTGGATAATCCTGGTAAGCCCAAATGAGTAGTGCGGGTGAACTGGGAACATCTGGACGAAGACTCTGTCCGCAAGGCCTTCAATCCCACCTCCAAAGGAGCTTCTTGTGCATCCCTGTGAAGGCTGGGGGCATCAAACCTGAATGGTCGATGTTCAAAGCTTCCATTGCTGAAGCTGCAGCTGACAGTTGTGGTCTGAAGGTCTTGGGTGCCTCAGGGGGTGGTAACCTTCGAACACCGTGGTGGACTCTGATGGTCAGTGAAGCCGTTCGACTGAAAAAGGAGGTCTTCGGGGCATGTTGTCCCTGGGAACTCCTGAGGCAGTTGCAGGGTACCAACAGGCCAAGAGGACTGCAGCCTCGGCTGTGATGGAGTTTTTTGTACAGCAAGGATAGAACGCTGTTGACCGCGACTAAGGAGGTTTTCTGTGGAAGGAACACTTAAATCCAACTACCCCAACTGACCCGTCCCTTGTTTCAGAGCCAAGGGGGACTTGAATCAATCTCTCTGCATGAAGTCACCGAGGTAGTTAAACATCTTGAAGTTGTGGCAAAGCCACTGGAGTCGATGAGCGTTGCCCTGAAATGCTGAAGGCTCTGGGTGTTGAGGGGCTGTCATGGATGACACGCCTCTTTAACATTGCGTGGAAGTCTGGGACAGTGCCGAGAGAGTGGCAGACTCGGGTGGTGGTTCCTCTTTTTAAAAAGGGGGTCCACAGGGTGTGTGCCAACTACAGGGGCATCACACTCCTCAGCCTCCCTGGGAAAGTTTACTCCAAGGTGCTGGAAAGGAGGGTCCGGCCGATTGTCGGACCTCAGATTAAGGAGGAACAATGTGGGTTCCGTCCTGGTCGTGGAACAACGGACCAGATCTTTAGTCTCACAGTGTTCCTAGAGGGGGCTTGGGGGTATGCCCATCCAGTCTACATGTGTTTTGTGGACTTGGAGAAGCCATACCATTGGGTTCCCAGGGATAAACTGTGGGAGGTACTGCGGGAGTAAGGGGTGAGGGGGCCTCTCCTCAGGGCCATCCAATCCCTGTACGCCCAAAGTGAGAGCTGCATTCGGGTTCTCGGCAGTAAGTCAGACTTGTTCCGAGTGGCTGATGGCCTTCACCAGGGCTGAGGATGAGGATCAGCACCTCCAAATCTGAGGCCATGGTCCTCAGCAGGAAACCGGTGGACTGCCTTCTCCGAGTGGGGAATGAGGTCCTTCCACAAGTGAAGGAGTTTAAGTATCTTGGGGTCCTGTTCACGAGTGAGGGAACAATGGAGCGTGAGATTGGACGAATTGGGGCAGCAGGAGCGGTATTGCAATCGCTTTACCGCACTGTTGTCACAAAGAGGGAGCTAAGCCGAGAGGCGAAGCTCTCCATCTACCGTTCAATCTTCGTTCCTACCCTCACCTGTGGTCATGAGCGATGGGTCATGACCCAAAGAACGAGATCGCGGATACAAGCGGCTGAAATGGTCTTTCTCAGGCAGATAGCTGGTGTCTCCCTTAGAGATAGGGTAGAAACACTGCTGTTCACGAGGGGCTCAGAGTAGAGCCGCTGCTCCTTCACGTGGAAAGGAGTCAGTTGAGGTGGTTTGGGCATCTGGTGCGGATGCCTCCGGGGCGCCTCCCTAGGGAGGTGTTTCTGGCACGTCCAGCTGGGAGGAGACCTCGGGGCAGACCCAGGACCAGGTGGAGGGATTACATCTCAACACTGGCCTGAGAACGCCTTGGGATCCCCCAGTCAGAGCTGGTGGATGTGGCCGGGGAAAGGCATGTTTGGGGCTCCCTGTTGAAGCTGCTACCTGACTATGGATGAGCAGATGAAGATGGATGAGTTGTTTTCAAAATGTAAATTAATCCACATTATTTAAAAAAAAAAAAGTTGAAGGAGTTTAAAAAGTGAACGCACCATCAGTGTGAACCCTCATGGAGGAAGCTGTGATGTCTGTTGTGATATTGAAGTACGGCAGCCACAGGTCCTACAGCAGAACATGAGAAGATTAAAGTCCATGCTCTCTAAACCAACAGAAACGTGCTGAGTGACTTTCACTCCATTCTCAGTAATTGTGAATTATGTCTGGCACTGTGTTGATGATCCAGGACTAGTCTTGTTGGATCAAATGCAGCCTGGGCTACAGATGCAGCACATATACTTTCCCTATCATTGAATTGGAACATTAGAATTTGATTTTTACAGATGAATGAGAAGATAACTGGATATGGGCAGGGATTAGCTGATCAGCGATTAGCTCGTTTCTGGTTTTTCTCACCTCGATCTGTTTGTTCTTGAAGATGGAGCTGATGCTGGAGTTGAAAGAGGCTCCAGAAAACATGGAGGTAACAGGGTAGGTCAGATCCAAAAGTTTCTTGAAGTAAGAAGTCATATCCTGACAAAAGGCATTTAAAGGGAAGTGAATAAGAGTGTTCTGAAAGTGTGTTCCTGTAACTATAATGCATGACAGGAGAACTAGTGTAAAGAGAAAACTGCTGGAACAGTGTCAAACTGCTGATGTGTCCTTTCCTGTGTTCAGGCAACAGACCATGGCCCACTCCCGGGCTTGGACCCTCATGCGACTGTTGCTCTTCTCCGCTGCGTACAACGCTCCCATGAAGGAGCCGATGGAGGTGCCACCCACCATGTCCACAGGGATCCCCGCCTCATTCAGGGCCCGCAGGACGCCCACCTGAGAGCACCCCCTAAAAGAAGACAGTCCTCCATCACACAAGGGACACCACACCTTCATAACCCAGTCCAGGACACGACAGATCTATGGGATCACCAACAGGCTCATCAAAGAGAATCAATGCAGGTATTAATATTTGTTGTGCACCAGCAAAGAGACAAACATGCGAACATGAGATGACAAATGAAAAACACTAAAACTATTTCTGTGCTTTGTTTGTGTTTTGCTAGTGGAATCAATGATGAAACCACAGTTGGGGTCAACCCTCCCCAACATGAGTCACTGAGTGTGATCGAGAGTTCACGTCCATCTAGTTAACTGGATAAATGTATTGCTACTATGTGAAGCTGTAAGTATTTCCATTTGAAACCCCCCACCCCCAACCAGGGCGATCTACCTGGCCTCCCCTCAACCTCCAACCAGGGCAATCTACCTGTCAACCCCACCACCCACAACCAGTAAATCTACCTGGCACCCCCACCACCCAGAACCAGGGCGATGCTGTTTCCTGTCAGGATCCTCGCTAGACGGGAGAAGTCAGAATGACGATCTGGACACTTTTCGAACACCCGCTGGTACAGCTCTCTCTGAAAACCAACATACACACACACACACACACACACACACACACACACACACACACACACACACACACACACACACACACACACAAAATGAAGATACCATTTTGTTCTGACCACAAACTCCTGTGGAGGTCCAGTAGTTGTTTAGTACCAGCTTAGGTAAACTCCTCTTGGAGAACACTCTGCGGGGGCAGGACAGGTGATGGTGTCTGGAGATCCAGCTCCGCATGTTTAGCCACTCAGCGGTCCCTTTGGGCGGTGGGCCGTCCTCTCTGTGCAGTAACACCAACTGCTTCTGGGCACGAACTGCACTGCCCTCCAGTATTCTCTCCAACTGCATTTGAAGAAGAGGAAGAAGAAGTAGGTGCCTCCACTCAGCTCTGTGTGGAGATGTAGAGCAGAAATAAAGCTTAGAATGAAACCAGCGATAAGGAACATTTCACTGGGTCGGGGTTACACGATGAAGACAGACCATCCAACAGTCATTGGTCAGCTCTGTGGTTGCATCATCAGATCTGGGGTCATCTCCCACATAGTGATGAGCTGCATCAGACGGTAGGAGGCTGACGAGGAGGCCTCTGTTTGGAGGAGACCCCTACCTCAGGAGGCCCCTGTCTGGAGGAGACCCCTACCTCAGGAGGCCCCTGTCTGTAGGAGACCCGTACCTCAGGAGGCCCGTCTGACGGAAACCCCTACCTCAGGAAGCCCCTACCTGGAGGAGAACCCTACCTCAGGAGGCAAACCAGGCATCCAATCTGACTTCCAGCAGAACAGAAATCTCAAGAAATTCAGAAAGGGAAATCACGACATGCTCCATACAGCGGATCTGATGAGGGCCGAGTTGGTGTCTCTTGTGGACATCTTCGTAGCTCCATCATCACCATCACCAGATGGTGATGATGATGGCTCTGGCTCATGTGGTCCACAAGTCTTCTACCAAATACAAGTTAGGAGGGCCAGCCTCAGCTTCTTGATTCTAGAGCAAAAAACCTGCCTGTCTTAAAAGGCACACGTCCAACCCAAGATGACACCACGTATAAACGATGGTGACGCTAGAATGCAGAGATGAGGTCGGGTTGCTTCTCTGAAGAAAAATGCTGCTGGAGATTATCTAACCTGGAAACATCTGGATTCCCAGAAGACACTCAGAAGGGTCGAGAGAGAGAAAGACATTTATAATAGTGTTCAACCTGCTGTCACCATGACAATGGATGGATGGATGGATGGATGGTTGGATGGATGGATGGATGGATGGGTGGATGGATGGATGGATGGATGGGTGGATGATGGGTGGCTGGGTGGGTGTTTCCGCTCACCTCGCCCACAGTGGGTTCCTGTTCTCCCAGCCCCACGATGATGATGCAGTCCGCCTGTCGGATGCAGCGCTGGGTCCAGGGCGTGAGGCCCGGGTCGGACTGGTAGAGAACGATGCGATGGATGTCCTCCTGCTGCCCGAGCCAGCTGGACAGACGGTACTCGTGGACACTGGAAACCACAGAAAGGGGGTTTGAACATGAACCAACTGGCACCTGCTGCTTCAAACATTGCCCAGCACAAAAGATCAGTTTGAATTCTGACCTTCAGTTACTTTTCTAACACGTTTGTCGTTGCATCATTCTGATCAGCTTTTGCCACATTAGTTATGTCTATGCAGTCACTTCAGTTTTAGGTCAAGACCTTTTGCTGATGATGGGGGGGTTTGCTAAATTCTAAAGATCTCCAGATGGTTCTTGAGTGAAGATGACATCTCTTCTTCCTGAACCCCTCTTTTACTGTTTGAGCCCAATGAATGATGTGTCGTCCTGGAATACCCCGGACCCTAAACTGATGGAAAATCCTGATCTTTCAGGACTTTCTTGGGTGCTGAATGCTGCTGAACCAGGACTTGACCCTCTAACTTAATGTAGACCTGAACCTGACCAACTGAAACCACCCCAGGTCAGAACACCCACTGGTGGGGGGAGCAGGGACCAGGCATGACGGGTGCATCACTCCATTCACCTTTCTTCTTACTCTGATGTCATCAGCACTCTGGAACTCTGGGTAAATCTGGACGCATCAGATCACATGACCTTGTCTCTCTTGGTCCAGAATCTGCTCTTTGAGGTCTCCAGCAAGCAGAAGCCTTGTTCTGTGATTGATCAAGAGTTTTCCTGACCCTACACAGCTGCTTGGTACCAATGCCTTGAATTCTCCTTGAATTACTCCTTGTGTGGAAATTATTTCACAATCAAGCTGTGAGTTCTACTGGTGATCTTTTACACTTTAACTTCATCAAACATTTAATATTTGGTGAAATCACAATGAAAGGAAATGGTTTTCCATTTTGTTTAGTTAAAACCATTGGTATTATTTTTTTTGGCAAGGCAAATGTTTGGTGTAAATGACTGAACAACTCATGTCTGTTTCTCGTATTAGCATCTTATTTGACGACAATGTTAAAGAAGCTTCTACCTGTCCAGGGCAGCAGAGCCTAGTCGCTGTTTGATGATGTCACTGGTCAGGAGAAGGGCGGGACCTTGAAAAACAAACAACTCAAAATGGAACACAATGCACTGCTGTTATCAAAGTGTAGGACAATGACTCATGATGTTAGATCCAGTAGGAAAACGATCACAAAGAAACATCCTCCAGACGTTCTATTAATACATGTGTAGTCCCTTCTGGTCACACATAAACCTTATCGCGTCTCCTGTGTGGTGACATAATCGTCACTAGGTCTGTAATGAACTCAGAATGAACAGAAACTGATTTCACAACATCAGAACTGTAATTACACACTAAGTTGTCTTCAGTGACATCTGAAGGACAATTATTAAACAACATGCTAGGAAGATTTGATTTGTCAGTCCAGTTCTAAGCCAGAACTGGACTGACAGCACCAGTCCATTTGGTGGAGGAGCAGGAACACAAAACAGAACCAGGTAGAAGCAGCCCAGCAGACCCACATCATTGCCTCTGGTCCAGATGTATCACAGGAAGTCAGCATCTGCTTCAGAGTGAACCACAGGCTGGACAGACTAAGCATGGTGAGGATGATGATGATGATGGTGGTGGTTATGATGGTGATGCTGATGATGGTGATGTTGGTGGTGGTGATGATCATGATGTTCTTGGCTCTTTACATGATGATGATGGTAGTGATAATGATGGTGGTGATGGTGGTGATGATGATGGTGAAGATGGTTGTGATGGTGATGATGATGGTGATGATGGTGACATTACTTCCGGCTTTCAATGTGAGCAGACGTCTTTTCTTCTGTCTCTCGTTGTTGCTAACTTTGCTATCTCTCTTGAACTCGTGTTGGATAAACACTCATTAACTCAAACTGACTCCTTCAAAATGCCAAAAGGAAAAGGGAAATCGGAGGAGTCTGAGAATAAACATGAGAATAAAAATATGAAAGAAACCCTTGAACGGCTGGCCTCTAGGATGGATGAGCTACAGAGAACTCTGATGCTAAGGAGTGACTTCGAAAAGTTCAACAGGGAACTTGATAAGAGGCTGGAAGAAAAGCTGAAACCGTTACATAACCACATGCAAAAAGTGGAGGATGACATGGAAAAAATGCAGAAAGGAGCGGAGCAAGGGCAACAAAGAATGGAGGAATTTGAACAAAGCATTCGAATAAATGATGTGATCATCACCGGCATCAAACTTAAACCGAGAAATGATGCTCATGCCGTGACCAGAGGAGTGGAAACTGAACACAGCACTGATTTTGAGTCGGTGGAACAACAGGTGAGTTCTCAACTGAGGGACCTGGAGATTAACATCGAGCCAGACCAGATTGAGACTTGTCACCCACTACCATCTGGAGGCAGGAGACCACCTGCAGTGCTGATAAAATTCAACAATCGTAAACACAAGATTGCTCTTCTGAAACAAGGCTTCAAACTGAAAGGAAAAAATGTCTACATTAATGAGAATCTCACCAAAAAGAATGCTGATATTTCTAAAAAAGCTCGACAACTGAAAAAGAATGGGCTGATGGACAACACCTGGACCAACACCTGGACCAACAACTGGACCAACAACTGCAGGATGTTCATCAGAACAAAGGGGCTTTCTCTGGACCAGATGAAAACAATGGTGATCAGGAGTGCAGAGGAGTTGGTGAAATATGAGCAATAAAGACGGACAAGAATTCTTACTACACCAAAGATCAGCACAACAGAATCACTTCAATATTGGGAGATCTACGATTTTGGACACGTCAGGTACTTCATGGAACAGTGAAAAAATCAACACCATTGATGTCAGAAACATGGACTAATGAGAAAAAAAAAAAAAAAAAACTAAAAAAAACAACAACTTGTATTTGTGAGAACATGGGATACCATTGAGACTTTAAGGAGCATAATTGATATCTTTTGACAATATAAAACCATGTGTAACTGTTAAAGTGTCTGCAACAAACTGGTTAATTCTTGTATAAACACTGTCTGCTGACAGAGGTTAATATGATCATTATATTCATGTGGAGAACACTGGTAAGGTAGTTTTGACTTATCTATAATGTTAACAAACCTCATGTTCCTAGGAAGAATGTAAACATGGTTATGCTCTAGGGTAAAAGGCTAATATCTGGAAGTGGATAAGGGTATGAACGTCTGTCAAAATTCAATGTATGAGCTGGTTGAAGACTTTTAATATCTGAGTTTGTTGATTACATATTCTAATGAGAGAGATGTTTGTTGATGATTTAGGGGACGGGAATCTTACAAGCCAATGGCTTCTACCCGTTAACCCTTTTTTTTCTTTTCGGATGTTGTTGATGATGTTTTAGCACTGATGGAAGTGAAATATGTTGTAATGACATGTCTGGAAAGAAGAAAAATAAACTGAACAAAATAAATGGTGGTGGTGGTGACGGTGGTGATGGTGGTGATGGTGGTGATGGTGATGATGGTGGTGATGGTGATGGTGGTGATGGTGATGGTGATGGTGGTGGTGGTGATGGTGGTGATGGTGATGATGGTGGTGATGGTGATGGTGATGGTGGTGGTGGTGACTGGTGGTGATGGTGATGATGGTGGTGATGGTGATGATGGTGGTGATGGTGATGGTGGTGATGGTGATGATGGTGATGGTGGTGATGGTGGTGATGGTGATGATGGTGATGTGTGGTGATGGTGATGGTGATGGTGGTGGTGGTGCTGTGGTGCTGGTGCTGGCTGGTGATTGGTGCTGCTGGTGATGGTGGTGATGGTGATGGTGGTGATGGTGGTGCTGTGCTGCTGGTGTGCTGGTGGTGCTGGTGGTGCTGGTGCTGGTTGGTGCTGGTGGTGCTGGTGCTGTCTGGGCTGCTGGTGGTGCTGGTGCTGGTTCTGGTGGTGGTGGTGCTGGTGGTGCTGGTGCTGCTGGTGTGGTGGTGCTGGTGATGGTGGTGTCCTGGTGGTCTGGTGGTGGTGGTGGTGGTGGTGGTGGTGTGCTGGTGTGGTGGTGTGTGTGGTGGTGGTGGTGCTGGTGGTGCTGGTGGTGGTGGTGGTGGTACTGGTGGTGATGGTGGTGGTGGTGTGGTGGTTGCTGGTGGTGTGGTGCTGGTGGTGCTGGTGGTGCTGGTGGTGTGGTGGTGGTGCTGGTGGTCCTGTGGTGCTGGTGGTGGTGGTGGTGGTGGTCCTGTGGTGCTGGTGGTGCTGGTGTGGTAATGATGGTGGTGGTGGTGATGGTGGTGATGGTGATGATGGTGGTGGTGGTGGTGGTGATGGTGATGGTGGTGATGGTGATGGTGGTGGTGGTGATGGTGGTGATGGTGATGATGGTGGTGGTGATGGTGGTGATGGTGATGATGGTGGTGATGGTGATGATGGTGGTGGTGGTGGTGATGGTGATGATCATGATGTCCTTGGCTCTTTACATGATGATGATGACGGTAGTGATGATGATGGTGATGATGGTGGTGATAGTGGTGATGGTTGTGATGGTAGTGTCCATAGAACACCCTTCCTACAGCTCTGTCCAGTGTTCTTCCTGGTTAGCAGAGCTGATGTCCTTGTCATTCTTTCATGTAATTTTTGTTTGGTGTCTTTGTTTGGAATAGATCAGCCATGAACTCTGACCTTTATTGAGCTGACAGACCTCTGCAGTTCCTCGCATGTTTTGGATCTTCAGTGATCCTTTGTCATACTCCTGGAGGACCATTAAATGGTCGGCCATTTCTGGGAATGGATGCAATGCAATCTATAATAATTGCCTTGTAAAAATCAGTTCTATTGTAGACTAGAATACCGTAATCATCTCGTCTACAGCTGCTTATGGGACCTTGTGGGTCACTGATTATGGGCAAAAGGAGGGGTACACTTCAGCTGTGTCGCCAGCACATTGTGGGGCGCATATAAAAGCAAAACATGCACTCAGACTAACACCTAAAAACAGTTTGGTGTGACCAGTTCACCTCAGGGCATGTTTCTGGAGGAAGCTGGAGAACCCGGCGAGAACCCACACAGACACGGGGAGAACAACAAACTCCACGCAGATACAAATCAAACCCATAACCCTCTGCTGTGAGGCAACAGCACTACCCCCTGCACCACCGTACCGTCTACCATGTAAAAATATCTCAGCTGTTTCCTCCATAGTATCTGGTGTAGAGCTTCTTCTATACTTCTGACCAGCGTGAGTGTGTACCTATGCCACTGAGTCTGTGTACCTATGCCACTGAGTGTGTGTACCTATGCCACTGAGTGTGTGTACCTATGCCACTGAGTGTGTGATGCAGCTCCAGAGTGAAGGCGGTCAGGGGAACCTCCTCAGACACCGGCAGGATGCTCACAGTGGACAGGTTGGAGGCTGGATTCCCAGCATCCCACTTACTGGTGGGGGTGTGCAGACCCAGACCGCGAGCTACAGGGCAGACGACAGGACTTACGGTTCAACTCTTTATGACAGGTGGTGTCATGCAGTAATTCAGTCTCATCCTAACGCAGTTACCAGCCAGAGGTCCGTGGACTTGCTGCATGTTGCCCAGAATCTTCTGGCCCAGCAGATGGATCAGTCTGGTGACAACCTGAGGGTACCTCCTCTTGATGGAGTTCAGAGCTCCTTCAGGGAGCTTGGCCAGCTCAGAGTCCCTTACAGCATGAACTGTGGTGGCTCTGTTCATGTGGGTGAGGGCCTCCACCTGGACAAACCACCAAACACCACCTGTACTTGTTGTACTAGACTCAAAAAAACAGTTTTACCAAGGAGGTATTTTCTTTGCCAGGGAGGTTGAATCTTTACCAAACGGATTAACTCTTTACCAATGATGTCATGTCATTCCTACTAAATTTAAATTTCGACTGGGGCAGAACAAGGTCAAGACCTTGCATAGACCATAACTCTGTTGCTCAGTGGGTGAGTTTCGTGTACCAGGGTGGTGTTGTGTGGTCAATGCCTTTGACGTGGTTCTATCTAGTATACAAACACATAACTACTATCATTGTGGAGATTAAAATGTCATCTGTGGGGCAAACACCAAGTAGATGTGGTGAGGACCCAGAAAACGGGGCAGATAGTGAAATATTCAACTTTACCTTCACTCTATTTCCCTGACGATGGCTGTACATGGATCAAGCGAGAATATATTCAGTTTGCAGATCAATGACTTTTCTTCTATGTATGAGTCTGTGTAATCTAACACACGGTTTATGTAGCTTCAAGGAAAAGGTGACATGTAGGTGATCCACTAGCATTCATGCTAGCTTCCCCTTTCAAACTGATTTTCTACTGCTACATGTGAACATATGTGGACTGCTTGAAACTCACCACGCCAATGAGATCCCCACGTCCATACTCTCCTGCCAGCTCCTTCTTCCCATCATCCTTTGCAATGACAGAGCGCAGTCGGCCACTGAGAACAATGAAAGTGCTATCTGACCTGTCCCCCTGTCTGAATCAAAACACCAAAATCCAACGTTACCTTTTTGAACACCAGTACAATAATTTAATACTTATATTTTCATATTTCATACAGTCTTTATCTGTGACCAAGGACTTTCCTCTGTGGGACTGGTGCTACTGATGTCTTGACTAGAAGCCAACCACACGCTCTCTTGACTACCTGTAGACAGCGCGGCCAGCCTCCAGCGCCATCCAGTCCAGGGCAAAGTCAATCTGCCTGACGAAAGGAGACACCCTCTTGACCACGGTGTGAGCTACGTTCAGCACCACCCTGGGCTCCTCACGCATTATCCTGCACACAAGCAACCACAAAGTTTGCATCCAGGCTGTCAGCTGACAAAAGATACTCTGACAGCGTATGATGTGTTTGATGTCTGCCTCATCTTACTCATAGAAGTGGGTTTTAGTGATGGAGAGGAAGGTGCAGTCTCTTTGTGCTCGCACAGTGAAGATGAGGGGTTCCCCCGTGAGAACAGCGAGGTGACCGACCATCTCTCCTGGGTGGGTGACAAACAGCAGGGTGTCCTCCTCACGGTCTATCATCCGCTGGTGAACATGGAGAACTCCAGAGATGACAAAAGCCACACTCACATCCTGGAAGGGATCAGAGAAGAAACCAGTGAACAGATGGGGGCAAGAAACAGCTGGTCTCCAAAGGAAGATGAGGAGCTGAGCCAACGGTGACAGGATCAGGCTAACTAACCCTAACCCTAAGTAACCCTAACCCTAACTAACCCCAACTAACTAACCCTAACCCTAACTAACCCCAACTAACTAACCCTAACCCTAAGTAACCCTAACCCTAATTAACCCTAACTAACCCTAACGCTAACTAACCCTAATTAACCCTAAACCTAACTAACCTTAATGCTAATTAACCCTAACTAACCCTAACCCTAACTAACCCTAACCCTGATTAACCCTTACCCTAACTAACCCCAACGCTAACTAACCCTAACCCTAACTAACCCTAACCCTGATTAACCCTTACCCTAACTAACCCCAACGCTAACTAACCCTAACCCTAACTAACCGTAACCCCTCACTAATCTTAACACTAACTAAACCTAACCCTAACTACCTCTAACCTTAGGCTGGTGACAGGATCACACTATCCCAAAAGCCTACCTTCTAACCCCTAACCCGAACCCTAACCCCTACTAACCCTGTCTTGAGCCCTACTCCATAATAACCATAAACCTAACTATGACCCTAACGTTAGCTAACCCTAACCATAACCCTAACCTAACCCTAACTGACCCTAACCCTAGGATGGTGACAAGCTCACACTAACTAAGCCTAAGCCCTAACCCTATCCCTAACCATAACCTTAAAGGGACAGTAAAGTTAATTTTAAGTGACATATATGTTATTCGTCATTATGAAAAACAGAAGAGAAAATAAATTTTATGTGTGTAGCGTCATCCGTTTGGTCAAAAAAGCTTAAAATCCGCACCGCAGCAGCTTCTGCATTCCGTGGGCGTCAGACGTCACTGTCGCCAAACAGAGCTTAGCAGCCAATCGCAATGGCTGCTAAGCTCTGTTTGGTGCGGATTTTAAGCTTTTTTGACCAAACAGATGATGCTACACACATAAAATTTATTTTTTCTTCTATTTTTCATAATGATGAACATATATGTCACTTAAAATAAACTTTACTGTCCCTTTAACTAACCTTAAACCTAACTAACCCTAACCTAACCCCTAACCCTAACCACTACTAACTAGTCCAGTCCAGTGAAGGGTGACCTTCATCACTCATCATCATCAGGCTGCTCCACAGCCAGAGGACCAGAATAGTGAACACCTGTGACCTCACACTGAATTTATTTCTTACAAATCGTTTATTGTTGTTATTCTGTTTCATTAACACACATAACTGATGTCTTTTTTTATATCTCTGTTTTATCTTATTGCACTATTACTTTCTGATGTTATTGTGTGTGTTTTGGGCATGAACTCAGTGGTTCACTCCTGTGGGACGTTCACTCCTTGTGAAGAGCATGAAGCATGAAGACTGAACCCCTGGAGCGTGTCTCTGCTGGTTCCACCAACACGCTTCAACCATGTGGGGGACCGGCTTCCTGCTCACCTGGTCTCCCTGGTGCGCCACCACCGAGCCGGCTTTGACCTGGCGAAGGTTCACCCTCCCCTCCAGCAGACCGGGGTCCTGAGTTCATGAACACAAGGTCTGATTAACAAGCAACTAAATCCTCACTGCATTTACCAGGAGATGAGATAATCCTTTACTCATCTCACAGCGGGGAAATGTACGATTAACGACACGTGAAATAAAACTTGGAGACGTCTGCATCACAAGTTTGATATTTTTTCCTGAAAATGTTGATGTGTACAATCAGACAGATGCACCGGCATCATGCTGGAGTTCCTCCCGCCTTGCCCTAAGCCAGCTAGGATAGGTTCCAGGGGGGTCACTAAAGACTTTATGTTTTTATCTTTATGGATAAAAGAGATAAACAGTCATTTTTGCTGCATGCTACCTGTAGCTGAATGACCTGCAACAAATCCTTCTTTGCAGCTTGGAAAATGGCATTGATTTTATTATTGTGGGTGTTCCCTCCCCCAGCATCACTGTGGTGAACAGCCGGCGGTGTGTGCACCAGTGTCACACTCTTCTTTAGAATAGACTGAGGAGACAGAAAAACAGAAAGGTGTGGTCCATGTTCATGTCCTTTACATAAATAATCCTTAAACCAGGTGATCAATGGAAGATCTGCTGATTCATCAACACTCCAACGACTCATCAAGATTCACGAAGAAAGTCTGAACTCATGCTTCTAGTTACTTCCAGTCAGACACAGACAGATGTCAGACTGTTTTAACCCCTAACCCTAACCCATAACGCCTAACCCTTAACCCGAACTCTAACCCCTAACGCTAACTCTAACGCTAACTCTAACCCTAACTCTAACCCTAACCCTAACCCATAACCCTTAACCCTAACTCTAACCCCTAACGCTAACTCTAACCCTAACTCTAACCCTAACTCTAACCCTAACCCATAACCCTTAACCCTAACTCTAACCCCTAACGCTAACTCTAACGCTAACTCTAACTCTAACCCTAACTCTAACCCTAACCCTAACCCATAACCCTTAACCCTAACTCTAACCCCTAACGCTAACTCTAACCCTAACTCTAACCCTAACTCTAACCCTAACCCATAACCCTTAACCCTAACTCTAACCCCTAACGCTAACTCTAACGCTAACTCTAACCCTAACTCTAACCCTAACCCTAACCCATAACCCATAACCCTAACTCTAACCCCTAACGCTAACTCTAACCCTAACTCTAACCCTAACCCATAACCCCTAACCCTAACTCTAACCCCAAACCGAACCCGAAACCCTAACCCGAACGTCGAACCCGAACCCCTGAAACGCTAACCCCTACCCCGCACCCCTAACCTCTAACCCTAACACCCAACTCTAACTCTAACCCTAACCCTAACCCTAACCCCTAACTCTAACCCCTAACCCTAACTACTAAACCCTAAAACCGAACCCTAAACCCTAACCCCTAACTCTAACCCCCTAACCCTAACTCTAACCCTAAACCTAACCCTAAACCCTAACCCCTAACTCTAACCCCTAACCCTAACTCTAACCCTAAACCTAACCCTAAACCCTAACTCTAACTCTAACCCTAACCCCTAACTCTAACCCCTAACCCTAATCCCTAACTCTAACCCTAACTTTAACCCTAACCCTAAACCCCAACCCCTAACCCTAAACCCTAACCCCTAACTCTGACCCTAACCCCTAACTCTAGCCCCTAACTCTAACCCTAACCCCTAACTCTAACCCTAACTCTAACCCTTCATGTTCCCTTCTTCTTAGACTCACAACATCCTTGTTAACAAGCCAGGAATGCGTAGCCATCTTTTCTCGTTGATGCTAGCAGGAGGAACTCTTGGCTCTTTGTTGGGACGTAGCCACTGGCTAACTAGCATTACTTCTGTGACACTCTAACGTACTTTAAACACCTCTGACATCCGAGATGATCATGAAGCATCTGGTCCCCCTGAACTGAAACCAGCAAGAGCAAGAAAACAAACTGTTGTCCAGGTACCTTCACAGGACCACGAGGAGACGTCTCGCCATTTTGTCCAGAAACTCTGCCGAGGTCGACGGACATCTCTCCTGGAACCCATGAGCAGTCATTAGATTGATCGTGATGGCGTTAACATTAGCCTGACTACCAAACGTCAGAATGACAACTGATAAGTCAGTTAAACTTGGTATTCCTTCACGTGAAGAAGTGTCTTTCTTCTGCTGTCATTGTGTCGATGTAAATGGTGTTAATCCTTGAAATATCAAGAAGGAGAGTGAAGCTTGTCTACAGGAGCTCGAACGAAAACCACCGGATTTGTGGTTCTGGTTTTTATGTGAGGGGAAAATCAGCCAATGAGCTGACAGTGTTGGACTTTACTGTTGGAGCTGAGGTGAACTGTTCACCAAATTGTCCACAGGTGTGTGTGGTTGTTCATCTTTCATGTGGTCCAGTGAGGCGCTGGCAAAGTGGCCGGGGTGTACCCTGTGATAGGCTCCAGCATTGTCCGTGACCCACAAAGCAGAAAAGCAGCTGTACATGAGACCATCGTGGTCGACTTGTCCACAAGGACGATGAGGGCGTGGTTGCTGTACCTGTGACGGCCGCCGGCGTGGACAGAGAGCGAGGCTTCCTGTATCTCTGCGTGGGCGTGTCCGACTTCTCCAAAGGCCTGTGGTCTGAAAAGAGAACCTTCAGGAGAACTCACTACATCGACATTCCAGCTTGAACGGCGTTTGCTGCTGAGTCTGACCTGTCTCCACCCCTCCTGAGGCTGGATCGAAGGGGAGGGACGGCTGCCGGCGGAGGCCTCTGTGGGGGTGGGCCTCGCCCACGGCTTGAGCCACTGACACCAAGGAGATGGCTTGGCTCTCCTGCAACACAAAGAGCCTCCTGCCACTGAGTAGAGATGAGGTGAACGAGTACGGAGGAGGTGTAGCATCAAGCGCTGGTCTGGACCACTGGAGTGACCTCCAGTGAAACATGTCAGCTGACGTGATGGCAGACCACCACACCAGCGAGACCGGTTCCCATGAAAGCCCAGCTTACATTCAGGGTAACTCTGGACAGTTTCACAGTGAGGACTAATCCCTGTCCACGGGGCTGGCGTCCACTCAGCGTTCTCACAGCAGAGCCATGAATCTCATAGTGAATCTTGTAGCTCAAGACCTCCCTGCACGAAGCTGAAGCACGGCACCTACAACACAACCTACGTACCGGGTTGAAGAGCTCCGTCGTCAGACCCAGGTAATTGTGTAAGGCGAGGAACGTGACCCTCTGGAGACGCACCATAATTATCTGCAGACGACGAGACGGACCCCAGAGAGCATCAGTGGGGTACGTCCTCAGAGCGGTGGGAGGAGCGTCCAGAGAGGAACACCTGATGGATGACACGCACCTGGATGACGCGGACCAGAGTTTCTGGATACTTGTCAAACACCGACTGGAAGGCAGCAGCTGGCAGACGCAGGACGGTGGACGGAATGGCGGCTCTGGCGGACACAGTCTTGTAAGGTGCTGGATAGCCCTGGAGCACGGAGAAAACACGGTGATGTCACGAGGGCGTTGCCTCAGGGGCGTCGTCCCCCCCGCCTCCACCCGACTGCACATGACAAACATAGAGAGGTGAAAGTGGAGCTTTGCAGGCTGCAGGTGAGGTGAGGATGAAGACCTACGGTGATGACGTCCAGGACACTAAGCAGACTGTGGACACTGTCTCCTGGGAGGACTTCCTTCACAACAGCGTCGGTGCCGTCCTGTAGGAGAAAGCACCTGGACGTCAGAGCAGCAGAAGTCATACAGGCTGGAGGCGGGGCTCAGGGGGCGTGTCCTACACTCTCACGGATGCACAGCTCCAGGCGGCCGTCTTGAACCACGTAGATGCTGTCATCGGGGTCGCCGGGTCGGAAGAGCCCCTCCCCCTGGAGCAGCGGGATGAGCAGCATGTGACGACACAGCTCCAGGAACAGGGGCTTCTCGAAGTGTCCGAGGACTCTGGTGACAACACGGACACACGATGGTCACGTGTCTCCACGCTCCGGAAGCTTTGCACTTTCAAAACCAGCAGCTAAACTGGTTCAGATGTGACACCTGACCCATTCACACACTGAACCGGTGAACATCTGGGAGGCTCCCCCGCAGGACTATCTCACGTTTTCTCCCAGCATGCAGAGCAGCCAGCATGATGGTGGCACTTATTACATCACCATGGTAACACAACAGCAGCACCAAACAGCCAAAATAAACAAAATTAGCAACTGATTCGCCATGGAGGAGATCCACAGGCAGGGTGTGTGGACACACAGGACTGAGCCTGTGACCTCACGACCTCCAGTCCTGAACCTGGAGGTCGTGAGGTCATCGCTGGTCCAAACCACTGGAGGTGAGGCCTTGCTTTGGGATGGAAGTCACTGACCTGACGTTCTTCAGCATGTACAGGACCTCAGAGGGCAGATGGGAGTTCTGCACATCAAATTCATTCAGGTCCGCCTCCAGCAGACTGGGAGGGGGCTCCTTAGGCTGCAGGGTGGGGGGCTCCCTCCGTATGCGCAGAATCCTAATCAATACACATACCGGACACGCTGATGAGAGGGTTCACTCCCCTCTGAAAACCAAGGCGCACCTCCCTCACCCATCTGAACTCTTGGTGCGTTCACTGACTCCTCAGAGGTGTGTTCGTGTCTGAAGGAGACCACGATGTCGACGCCACAGAGACCAGGTGTGTTAACCAGCGTGTTGTCATGAACCAGATTACAGTAACCCCTCGTTTATTCACGCTTCAAGATCCACGGCTTCACTTCATCGCAGGTCTGTAGTAGGTAGTCACGTGAAGACATTAACCGCAAGTAACGAGGGATTACTGTATAACAATAATTCATTAGTACTATAATGAATTATAATATATTATTATGTACATATTATATAGTAATATTATAATTATAATATGTAATAAAATATAATAATAATAACATAATATCTCCCCACCTCTATATTTTAATAAGCTCACTTCAAAACCTCACAGTCAAGCTTTAACTCCACCCACTACCGCCCAACCAATCACAGCGCATCTCCCAGAAGGAATCACATGATCAATATGGCGAAAGGTATCGGCCAGCGAGGCTTTTTGTTGTGGTTACGCAGTCGTCCACACGACAACGCAGATATCCTTGATGAACACGCTGACAGCTGGATGTTTGCTCTTCTGTTTTTTTATGAGTCATAAAGTTTATACAGAGGACAGAAAATGTTGTTTTTCAATAAAAACTAATGATGTGACCCAAATATGATCACTAACTACACCTCAATGTCACAAAAGCACAATCATTTTCCACCCCAACCCCAATCACCCCCCCCCCCACCACACTAATTTTACTAAAACAGAATAAAAACAACTTAAGTTATATTATTAACCTTAGTTTTAAGTTCAAAAGCTCAACAGATCCTGTGTTTAACTTAGTCTGTGAACATTTTGGAAATATGTTTGTGTTCCTTGTCATATTGTATGAAATGTTACTTTTCAAAGAGGGTGTACTCATTATTGCTGTGCACTGTACATGTTTTGCCTACATCCTTATTTTGCTGACAGTTTTATCCACAGGCTTTCTGCTAAACACACTTCAAAATCATGCCAGCTGATATTTTACCCTCCAGTAGGTGTCGCACTAGAGCAAATGAAGCCTCATGAAGCTTCAAACGGCAGTGAACCGATTGGGATGAAAAGCTTCAATGCTTCATGGGGCTTCATCTGCCCCTCACTAACTACACATGGACTCCAGTTCCCATCATCTAGAGTCAGAACTGTTCACAATGTTCATGTTAGTGAGCAGAGAGTCCAAACAGCAGAACCACACTAAACAACCATTAGTGAGTGAAACTAGCTGCTAGCACCAACAGTCTGTCCAGCTAGGGTTTCTGTTTGGAATGGGACAACCCATGTAGTACCCACAATGCTCCTGGGGGGCTGACAGAAACGCTCTTTAGTAACTCCATACAGTTGGGTTCATGTAGTCACTAACAGAACCATCACTTCTCTAACATTTCTTTAACACCTGCTCTTTGGACAGGAGCCTTTTCCTTTAGCGTTAGCTCCTTTCCCAGTCTCACCAGTAGTTAGCTTTCTTTCTCCAGTTAGCCTGCTAGCATTCATCTACGGATTCACAATGCCCGCTCAGCGCCATCCATGATTGACCAACACAAAGTTGTAACGTCACCACGGTGATTTTTGACTATTTTGGTGCTCTTGGTTTATAAACCAATACATCTGTTTTCATATCATCATCTGCAAATTAAATGGACACAAAAAATGATGGTTGATAAGTGAAGGAGATATAAACTGTACCTTATATAAAGTAAACATTAATTTAGTGTCACTCAACACATTAAACCCAAAAGTTGTCAACCAGAATGTCTGCTGAAGTGTTCCTTTGACTTCAGGAGCGTCTTCTGTCCTAAAGGCACCATGACCCTGTCCTTCATGGGTGTTGCTGGTCTCTAGTGGTCCCTGCTGGTCTCTGCTGGTCTCTGTTGGTCTCTAGTGAAATTTGTTGGCCTCTAGTGGGCTCTAATCTCTAGTTGGCTCTGTTGGTCTCTAGTAGTCTCTGCTGGTCTCTCGTGGTCTCTGTTGGTCTCTAGTGGTCTCTGTTGGTCTCTGCCCCCCCCGCCCCCCCCTGCACAAGATGAAGTCAAAGACTCTACAGACAGTGGATTCTGGATGCAGTGGGGTTTGGTTCTGCTGGACTTACCTGTGTGCTATAGACAGGACTTTGGTTCTCTTCCTCGCTCTCTGCCGGTAAGGGGAGTCTGAGGTGGAGACGGGGGCTGAGGACAACGTTTGGACCTGTGACAGGAAAGACCAGGTTCACATTTAAAGTAACGGATCCAAAAATAAGGTATTATCAAACAAGAGTCACTATAACGAGAGAGTCACTGTGACGAGAGTCATTGTAACAAGGGTCACTATAACGAGAGTCACTGTAACAAGGGTCACTATAACGAGAGTCACTGTAACAGGGGTCACTATAACGAGAGTCACTGTAACAGGGGTCACTATAACGAGAGTCACTGTAACAGGGGTCACTATAACGAGAGTCACTGTAACAGGAGTCACTATAACGAGAGTCACTGTAACAAGGGTCACTATAACGAGAGTCACTGTAACACGAGTCACTATAACGAGAGTCACTGTAACAGGAGTCACTATAACGAGAGTCACTGTAACAAGGGTCACTATAACGAGAGTCACTGTAACAGGAGTCACTATAACGAGAGTCACTGTAACAAGGGTCACTATAACGAGAGTCACTGTAACAGGGGTCACTATAACGAGAGTCACTGTAACAGGAGTCACTATAACGAGAGTCACTGTAACAGGCGTCACTATAACGAGAGTCACTGTAACAGGGGTCACTATCACGAGGGTTCACTATTATAACAGGGGTCACTATAATGAGAGTCACTGTAACGGGAGTCACTATAACGAGAGTCAGTACGAGAGTCGCTACAATGAGTCACGATAAAGAGAGTCACTATAATAAGAGTCACAATAACAGGGGTCACAATAATGAGAGTCACTATAACGAGAGTCACTATAATGAGAGTCACTATAACGAGAGTCACTATAATGAGTGTCACTATAACAAGAGTCACTATAATGAGAGTGTCACTATAATGAGTGTCACTATAACAAGAGTCACTATAACGAGAGTCACTATAATGAGTGTCACTATAACAAGAGTCACTATAATGAGAGTGTCACTATAATGAGTGTCACTATAACAAGAGTCACTATAATGAGAGTGTCACTAAGCACAAATTTCTGGCATGTTTCATCTCTAATCTGTTTCACAAGCCATACCAATATTAATGATCTACCCAGCATCACTGGTTGTGCCTGAGGGACAGGTGTTTGGTCTTTGGCCAGTGGAGCCTCCGTCCCACCAACAACTCAATGAGACTTCATATAAAGGCACCACTGACTATCTGGGGTGATTATTACCACCCAGTCCATTTACATCCACTTACAGGAAGACGTCTATCTGCTGGACCTACTGGGTTCTGATGCCTGGTGCTGCTCAATGAACACACAGAAGTTGACACACTCTCAGGTTCATGCTAGTCAGTTCATGCTAGGTTTAGTCACTTTGCATTGCCTCAAGATGGCATTGCACCAACTTTGCACCGCCCACAACTCAAGTAGCACCAACCCTGTCGAGGGGGGTCGACAGGTGTGGGCATGTGTGCAGCCTCTTTGGCAGCAACACTGGTGGTGCACTTTGTACTGGGCAGGGGTTCACAAGAACAACACAGCAGTAAATAATGTTGTTTGTGAAATGATTGCTACAGGGCGTGTTTTAAATGGTGGGTGACGGCAGATTTTGGTTCTGACAATAACGGTTATGTGATGGATCCTGGCTGAAGTCAGAGGAACACTTCCGAACCCCAGGACATGTTAAACACAGGAATGTGCTCCAGGGACTTCCAGAGAACCTCACCATGTTGACAGCTGTTTGAGCTGTGAAGCCCTGAACCACAACCTCATTGTCCAAAAGCGGGTTAGTCACTAAAACCACGAGAACGCTGCTTAACCTTGTTAGTTCTGATGGTTCTAATAGTTCTACTGCATGAAAATCAGTTCGGTCCACATGCAAGACTCACAACAAACACAACCCTAAACTCAGGTGTTCATTCCTTTTCATTCATCACCTCAACCACTTATTCAGCTTTTGTGGGTCATGGGGGTCAGAAGCCTATCCCAGCAGACTTACGGGTGACAGCCGGGGGACATTCCAGATGTGACGCCAGTGCACAGCAGAGCCACAAACAACCACTCATACACACACATCTATGGACAGTTTAGAACCGACCGATTCACCTTAATACATGTTTCTGGAGGTGGGAGGACTCTGGAGAAACTGAAGAGAACCCACGCAGACCCGAGGAGAACATATAAACTCTAAACAGGAAGGACTCAAACCCACAACTTTCTTGCTGTAAGGCGACAGTGCTACTGTGCTGCCCCACAGTCAGAAATCATGAAACAAATTTATGTTTCATGACATAAAGAATGCAGTTTAATCTTTCAAGGAGTGATTTGTCATCGTGTTCCATGTTACTAACATTAGCAAGGATTATTATGATTACTAGCTTCAAAATAATCAGCAGTTAGCTTCATATTGATCAGCGGTTAGCTTCATACTGATCAGCGGTTAGCTTCATACTGATCAGTGGTTAGCTTCATATTGATCAGCGGTTAGCTTCATATTGATCAGTGGTTAGCTTCATACTGATCAGCGGTTAGCTTCATATTGATCAGCGGTTAGCTTCATACTGCTGGGGTCTGTTTCACTGACCTTTCTCATAATCTTCCGTCCGTAGAACATCACCTTGTCTCTTTTCCTGAAGCGATAGCGAGGAACACCAGCATCCTCCTCTGTAACACCACAGATGTGTTAGAACTCCATACAGGTGTGTGTTTATAGGACTAGACTATATAGAGGTGTGTGTTTATAGTAGACTATATATAGGTGTGTGTTTATAGGAGTAGACTATATACAGGTGTGTGTTTGTAGGAGTAAACTATATACAGGTGTGTGTTTATAGGACTAGACTATATACAGGTGTGTGTTTATAGTAGACTATATACAGGTGTGTGTTTATAGTAGACTATATACAGGTGTGTGTTTATAGTAGACTATATACAGGTGTGTGTTTATAGTAGACTATATACAGGTGTGTGTTTATAGTAGACTATATACAGGTGTGTGTGATCAGGGAGACAGGTAGGAGAGTATTTGGTGTGTCATCTGGAAGGAAAGTAGATAAGGAGACTTGGTGGTGGAATGAGGAGGTACAGGAGTGTATACAAAGAAAGAGGTTAGCTAAGAAGAAGTGGGACACTGAGAGGACTGAGGAGAGTAGACAGGAGTACAGGGAGATGCAGCGTAAGGTGAAGGTAGAGGTAGCAAAGGCCAAACAAGAAGCTTATGATGACTTGTATGCTCGGTTGGACAGTAAGGAGGGAGAGACTGATCTATACAGGCTGGCAAGACAGAGAGACAGAGATGGGAAGGACGTGCAGCAGGTTAGGGTGATTAAGGGTAGGGATGGAAGTCTATTGACAGGTGCCAGCAGTGTGATGGGAAGATGGAAAGAGTACTTTGAAGAGTTGATGAACGTGGAAAATGAGAGAGAACAAAGACTAGAAGAGGTGACTGTTGTGGACCAGGATGTAGCAAAGATTAGCCAGGATGAAGTGAGGAGAGCGCTGAAAAGGATGAAGAGTGGAAAGGCAGTCGGTCCTGATGATATACCTGTAGAGGTTTGGAAGTGTCTAGGAGAGGTGGCAGTAGAGTTTCTGACTGGGTTGTTCAACAGGATCTTAGATAGTGAGAAGATGCCTGAGGAGTGGAGGAGAAGTGTGCTGGTGCCCATTTTTAAGAACAAGGGAGATGTGCAGAGTTGTGGCAACTACAGAGGAATAAAGCTGATGAGCCATACAATGAAGTTATGGGAAAGAGTAGTGGAAGCTAGACTAAGGGCAGAAGTGAACATCTGTGAGCAGCAGTATGGTTTCATGCCAAAAAAGAGTACTACAGATGCAGTATTTGCTTTGAGGATGTTGATAGAGAAGTACAGAGAAGGCCAGACGGAGCTGCATTGTGTTTATGTAGATCTGGAGAAAGCTTATGACAGGGTGCCCAGAGAGGAACTGTGGTATTGTATGAGGAAGTCTGGAGTGGCAGAGAAGTATGTTAGAGCGGTGCAGGACATGTATGAGGACTGTAAGACAGTGGTGAAGTGTGCTGTAGGTGTGACAGAGGAGTTCAAGGTGGAGGTGGGACTGCATCAGGGATCAGCTCTGAGCCCCTTCTTGTTCGCTATGGTGATGGACAGGCTGAAAGACGAGGTTAGACAGGAATCTCCATGGACTATAATGTTTGCAGATGACATTGTGATCTGCAGTGAGAGTAGGGACGAGATGGAGGAGAAGCTAGAGAGGTGGAGGTTTGTCCTGGAAAGGAGAGGAATGAAGGTTAGCCGCAGTAAGACAGAGTACATGTGTGTGAATGAGAGGGACCCAAGTGGAAGAGTGAGGTTACAGGGAGAAGAGATCAAGAAGGTGGAGGATTTTAAGTACTTAGGGTCAACAGTCCAGAGCAATGGAGAGTGTGGAAAAGAGGTGAAGAAGCGTGTACAGGCAGGATGGAACGGGTGGAGAAAAGTGTCAGGTGTGATGTGTGATAGAAGAGTTTCAGCTAAAATGAAAGGAAAGGTGTACAAAACTGTGGTGAGACCAGCGATGTTGTTTGGTCTAGAGACAGTGTCACTGAGGAAAAGACAGGAGACAGAGCTGGAGGTAGCAGAGATGAAGATGCTGAGGTTCTCACTGGGAGTGACCAGGAAGGATAGGATCAGGAATGAGTACATCAGAGGGACAGCACATGTTATAGGTTTTGGAGATAAAGTCAGAGAGGCCAGACTGAGATGGTTTGGACATGTCCAGAGGAGAGATAGTGAATATATTGGTAGAAGGATGCTGAGTTTTGAACTGCCAGGCAGGAGGCCTAGAGGAAGACCAAAGAGGAGGTTTATGGATGTAGTGAAAGAGGACATGAAGGTAGTTGGTGTGAGAGAAGAGGATGCAAAGGACAGGGTCAGATGGAGGCGGTTGATTCGCTGTGGCGACCCCTGAAGGGAAAAGCCGAAAGGAAAAGAAGATATACAGGTGTGTGTTTATAGTAGACTATATACAGGTGTGTGTTTATAGTAGACTATATACAGGTGTGTGTTTGGTCGAAGAAGGAGAGGAGGAAAGTGTGTTCGCACAAAAGAGAACAGGAACGTCAAGAGTATAGGACTGAGAGTAGGGACGTTGAATGTTGGAACTATGACAGGAAAAGGTAGAGAGTTGGTCGACATGATGCAGAGGAGGAAGGTAGACATACTGTGTGTCCAGGAGACCAGGTGGAAAGGTAGCAAGGCTAGAAGTTTAGGAGCAGGGTTCAAGTTGTTCTATCATGGTGTAGATGGGAAGAGAAATGGAGTAGGAGTTATCTTGAAGGAGGAGTTTGTTAGGAATGTCGTGGAGGTAAAAAGAGTGTCAGATAGAGTGATGAGTCTGAAGCTAGAAATAGAAGGTGTGATGTTCAATGTTGTTAGTGGGTATGCTCCACAGGTAGGATGTGAGCTGGAGGAGAAGGAGAAATTCTGGTTGGACTTTGATGAAGTGATGCAGAGCATACCTAGAAGTGAGAGAGTTGTCATCGGTGCAGACTTCAATGGACATGTTGGTGCAGGTAACAGAGGTGATGAGGAGGTGATGGGCAGGTTTGGTATCCAGGAGAGGAACGCAGAAGGACAGATGGTACTTGACTTTGCAAAAAGGACGGAAATGGCTGTAGTGAATACTTTCTTCCAGAAGAGGCAGGAACATAGGGTGACCTATAAGAGTGGTGGTAGGAGCACACAGGTGGACTACATCTTGTGTAGACGGTGTAACCTGAAGGAGATCAGTGACTGTAAAGTAGTGGTAGGTGAGAGTGTAGCCAAACAGCATAGGATGGTGGTGTGTAGGATGACTCTGGTGGTGAGGAAGATGAAGAGGGCAAAGACAGAGCAGAGGACGAAATGGTGGAAGCTAAAAAAAGGAAGGGTATTGCATGACTTTTAGGAAGTTAGTTAAGACAGGCTCTGGGTGGTCAGGAGGTGCTTCTAGATGACTGGACAACTACAGCTAATGTGATCAGGGAGACAGGTAGGAGAGTATTTGGTGTGTCATCTGGAAGGAAAGTAGATAAGGAGACTTGGTGGTGGAATGAGGAGGTACAGGAGTGTATACAGAGAAAGAGGTTAGCTAAGAAGAAGTGGGACACTGAGAGGACTGAGGAGAGTAGACAGGAGTACAGGGAGATGCAGCGTAAGGTGAAGGTAGAGGCAGCAAAGGCCAAACAAGAAGCTTATGATGACTTGTATGCTAGGTTAGACAGTAAGGGGGGAGAGACTGATCTATACCGGTTGGCAAGACAGAGAGACAGAGATGGGAAGGACGTGCAGCAGGTTAGGGTGATTAAGGGTAGGGATGGAAGTCTATTGACAGGTGCCAGCAGTGTGATGGGAAGATGGAAAGAGTACTTTGAAGAGTTGATGAACGAGGAAAATGAGAGAGAACAAAAACTAGAAGAGGTAGCTGTTGTGGACCAGGAAGTAGCAAAGATTAGTCAGGATGAAGTGAGGAGGGCACTGAAGAGGATGAAGAGTGGAAAAGCAGTCGGTCCTGATGATATACCTGTAGAGGTTTGGAAGTGTCTAGGAGAGGTGGCAGTAGAGTTTCTGACTGGGTTGTTCAACAGGATCTTAGATAGTGACAAGATGCCTGAGGAGTGGAGGAGAAGTGTGCCAGTGCCCATTTTTAAGAACAAGGGAGATGTGCAGAGTTGTGGCAACTACAGAGGAATAAAGCTGATGAGCCATACAATGAAGTTATGGGAAAGAGTAGTGGAAGCTAGACTAAGGGCAGAAGTGAGCATTTGTGAGCAGCAGTATGGTTTCATGCCAAAAAAGAGTATTACAGATGCAGTATTTGCTTTGAGGATGTTGATAGAGAAGTACAGAGAAGGCCAGACGGAGCTGCATTGTGTTTATGTAGATCTGGAGAAAGCTTATGACAGGGTGCCCAGAGAGGAACTGTGGTATTGTATGAGGAAGTCTGGAGTGGCAGAGAAGTATGTTAGAGCGGTGCAGGACATGAATGAGGACTGTAAGACAGTGGTGAGGTGTGCTGTAGGTGTGACAGAGGAGTTCAAGGTGGAGGTGGGACTGCATCAGGGATCAGCTCTGAGTCCCTTCTTGTTTGCTATGGTGATGGACAGGCTGATAGACAAGGTTAGACAGGAATCTCCATGGACTATGATGTTTGCAGATGACATTGTGATCTGCAGTGAGAGTAGGGAAGAGGTGGAGAGAAGCTAGAGAGGTGGAGGTTTGTCCTGAAAAGGAGAGGAATGAAGGTTAGCCGCAATAAGACAGAGTACATGTGTGTGAATGAGAGGGACCCAAATGGAAGAGTGAGTTTACAGGGAGAAGAGATCAAGAAGGTGGAGGATTTGAAGTACTTAGGGTCAACAGTCCAGAGCAATGGAGAGTGTGGAAAAGAGGTGAAGAAGCGTGTCCAGGCAGGATGGAACGGGTGGAGAAAAGTGTCAGGTGTGATGTGTGATAGAAGAGTTTCAGCTAAAATGAAAGGAAAGGTGTACAAAACTGTGGTGAGACCAGCGATGTTGTTTGGTCTAGAGACAGTGTCACTGAGGAAAAGACAGGAGACAGAGCTGGAGGTAGCAGAGATGAAGATGCTGAGGTTCTCACTGGGAGTGACCAGGAAGGATAGGATCAGGAATGAGTACATCAGAGGGACAGCACATGTTAGAGGTTTTGGAGATACAGTCAGAGAGGCCAGACTGAGATGGTTTGGACATGTCCAGAGGAGAGAGTTTTGAACTGCCAGGCAGGAGGCCTAGAGGAAGACCAAAGAGGAGGTTTATGGATGTAGTGAAAGAGGACATGAAGGTAGCTGGTGTGAGAGAAGAGGATGCAAAGGACAGGGTTAGATGGAGGCGGTTGATTCGCTGTGGCGACCCCTGAAGGGAAAAGCCGAAAGGAAAAGAAGATATACAGGTTTGTGTTTATAGTAGACTATATACAGGTGTGTGTTTATAGTAGACTATATACA
>CM023608.1:0-80000 GCA_013358685.1 Antennarius maculatus | reverse complement strand
TCCTAGAATCAACAAACATCTCTCTCATTACAACATGTTGTCAACCAACTCAGACATTAAATGTTTTCAACCAGTTCATACATTGAATTTTGACAGACATTCATACTCTTATCCAATTCCAGATGTTAGCCTTTTAACCTAGAGCAGAACCATGTTTACATTCTTCCTGGGAACAACAAGGTTTGTTAACACTATAGATCGTCAAACAGGAAGTTGACCTTACCAGTGTTCTCAACAAGAACATAAAGATCATGTCAACCTCCCTCAGTAGACAGACAGTGTTTTATCCAAGAATTAACCCATTAGTTACACTTGAACAGTTTTACATTCCATTATATTATTAACAGATATCAACATTCTCTTTAAAGTCTCAAACCTTATGTTAACCCTCCAAACAGAAATCAGAAATGTCTTTGTTTTTATGAATCCATGATTCTGATATTGATGATGCTGAATGGTTTTTCAACTGTTCTATGGAATCCTTGATGTGTTCCAAAAATGTTGTAGCGCTCCACTATTGAAGTGATTCTGTTGGACTGATCTTTGGTGGAGTAACAACTCTTGTCCATCTTTATTGATCGTATTTCACCAACTCCTCTGCACTCCTGATCGTCATTGTTTTCATCTGGTCTGGATAAAGCCCCTTTGTTCTGATGAAGATCCTGCAGGTGTTGGTCCACGTGTTGTCCATCAGTCTATTCTTCTTCAGTTGTTGAGCTTTTTAAGCGATATGAGCATTCTTTATAGTGAGATTCTCATTAATGTAGACATTTTTTCCTTTCAGCTTGAAGCCTTGTTTCAGAAGAACAATCTTGTGTTTACGATTCTGGAATTTAATTAACACTGCAGGTGGTTTCCTACCTCCAGATGGTAGTGGGTAACCTGTCTCAATCTGGTCTGATCTATAGTTATCTCCAGATCCCTCAGTTGAGAACTCACTTGTTGCTCCAGAGTCTGGATGTCAGCACTGTGCTCCGTTCCCTCTCCTCTGGACACAGCATGTGTGTAATTCCTCGGCTTGATTTGATGCCAGTGATCGTCACATCATTAATACCAATGCTTTGTTCCAAATCATAGAGAGTAGAGTATAACTTTATTGATCCCTTAAGGAGATTCCGTCAGGGAAATTAACATCTCCGTCACACACAGCACAGTACAGTATCATCCATTCTTTGTTGTCCCAGTTCTAAGACAACAATTCTTCAGTCTTTTTCATCCATGTCTTTCTGCATTTTCTTCATTTCATCCTTCATTTCTTCCATGGCGTCTTAGCTTTTCTTCCAACTTTTTATCCAAGACACACCTTAACTTATCAAAGTCGCTCTTTAACTCTTTCATTCAAGAGACCATCTGGTCTGGAGTATCCTTTTTGTTCCCATCCTCCTCTGATTTTCCTCTTCCTCTCGTCATTTTGCAGTCAGTGAGAGTCAGTATGATTATAGAATAATAGCACACTGTGCATATATTAAGTCACATCAAACAGGTGTAGCCCCCCCCCCCCGCCCCCACCACCACCACCACGTTTACTGGAAATTACTTCAAAGGAGTTTGCATGGTTAAAGAAAAAGTTGAAAATCCCTTCTCCAGACATGGTAACGATTAACGTCATTCTGGATTCCTCCCTCCAGTCTATCCACACAAAAATTCAACGGACTACTTCCTGGTGGAGGTGAAAAAGGCACAGGTCAGCAAAAATCCACGTCATTAATCACAAAAATATCCATTAGAAAGACCGCTGACGTCATCAGACCAAGCTGCAGCTAGCAAGACTTTTGTTCTCTTCATTCTGCTCATTTCTCTTGGTCCGATTTGTTCTCTTGTATGTTCTGATGCAGTATAACTACAAAAAGTTATTTCCCCTCTGGGATCAATGGCATGTTCTGATTGTGATTAAAGCAGGGAACGGCTAATCAATAACATATAAAAGAAGTGCCCCAGCATGACTTGGCAGGGGTTACAGTAGAGGCTGAGGAAGCTCCAACAGGATTCAGTGGTGTAAAAGAAAATATCTATTGTATATATAACATAGAATAGATCACTATTCTACGTTATATATACAGTAGATATATAGTATATACCAGCTGATTCATGTCAGCTGGTGACTACAAATACATCTCTAGAATGAGTAGAGTCCATTCAGTAACTGAATCACGTTGTACAATTTCATTCATTAATCGATACCAAACCATTTGTTAACAACATTCCAGACAGACACTGCATGAGGGTGGTTACCATGTGTGCTTCTGACAGCTCCTCCACAAACTGCTGCGTTCTGGTCTTGGTGTCACTGCTGAATGGAACCAGCCCCTGAAACATCAGACAGAAGCCCTGACCAGTCAGCTGGGTTAAAGGCTTGGTCATGTGTCAACACCTGTCAGGAGGGCCATGCCCAGCAGCTACAACAGTCAAGGCCTCTTCAACATGAGGTTTACCAGCTGGTTACACCAAGTCCTCCAGAGACGGCCCCTGGTAAACTCCTGGTTCCACAGCAGAAAACGCTGCTTTGACCGGAAGATTCAACCCCCCCCCCCACCCTAAACTCTAACCACTACCCTAACCCCCTACCCTAACGCTAACCACGGTACCCGAATCCAGACATCGAAAGCGAACCACGTGGACCGAACCCCGACCCGAACGCGAACCACGACCCGAACCCCGACCCGAACGTCGAAACCACGACCCAACGAGAAACCATACAAGAACCCGACCCGAACGCGAACCACGACCCGACCCCGACCCGAAAGCGAACCAAGACCGAACGCAAACCAAGATACCTAACCCCGACCCGTAACGTCGATACACGACTCAGAACGCGAACCACGACCCGCCGAACGCGAACCTACGCCCGAACCCCGGACCCGAATCCACGACCAAGAAGGCTAAACCACGACCGAACTGCGAAACACGACCCGCAACCGACCGCGAACCCTCGACCCGAACGCGAACCAGACCCGAACCCGACCGAACTCGAACACGCCCCTAACCCCGACCCTAACTCTAACCACTACCCTAACTCTAACCACTACCCTAACTCTAACCACTACCCTAACCCCTACCCTAACCCCTACCCTAACTCTAACCACTACCCTAACCCCTACCCTAACTCTAACCACTACCCTAACCCCTACCCTAACTCTAACCACTACCCTAACCCCTACCCTAACTCTAACCACTACCATAACTCTAACCACTACCCTAACTCTAACCACTACCCTAACCCCTACCCTAACTCTAACCACTACCCTAACTCTAACCACTACCCTAACCCCTACCCTAACTCTAACCACTACCATAACTCTAACCACTACCCTAACCCCTACCCTAACCACTACCATAACTCTAACCACTACCATAACTCTAACCACTACCCTAACTCTAACTACTACCCTAACCCCTACCCTAACCACTACCATAACTCTAACCACTACCCTAACTCTAACCACTACCCTAACCCCTACCCTAACTCTAGCCACTACCCTAACCCCTACCCTAACTCTAACCACTACCCTAACCCCTACCCTAGCCCCTACCTTAACTTTAGCCACTACCTTACCCCTAACCCCTACCCTAACCCCATTCCTAACCTATCCCCTACCCTAGCCCCTTCGCTAACCTAACCCCTACCCTAACTCTAACTGCTACCCTAACCTCAACTCTAAACCTAATGAAAGCAGTGGAGATCTTTCTTACCATAACATGCTCTAATGTTAGCAGATTAATTTGTCTGCTTCTAACTCTGGACTTGTGTACAAATCAGGGCTTTGAACCAGAATTTTTTTGCCAATCAGTTTGTTCCCAACAGAAACAGAACTATAACGTTTCCGTTTTTACGTTCCACCCATGAATTAATGTTCCTGAACTGGTTAGAACAAAAAAAATATAGTTCCCAAACAGGTTAATAACGTTACTTGTAAATATAAATAGGTTGGTAGCTTTAGGACTTTTAAATTGGCAATTAAAGCAATTAGTTGACAAACTGTAGATTTGTCCCTACAGTAAATGGAACAACAGCTCTGATCCAGTCAAGGAACAGAGGATGGATAACCAGAGGGAGACGGAGACACTGTGGCAACAAAGCTGCTCGTCGGGGCGCGAACACGTGAAGGTCTATTGGTCAAGACCAGAAAGAACACCGATAAATGTCTGGAGCGTCGGAGGAAGTCCACCGGAGGACATTAATGTCTACAAAGCGTCGGCAGTGCGAAGAACTCTGCTCCAGATTGGCAGACTAGTGTTTACATGTTATGAATATAATCCAGATTCCCTTGACTGCTGGTGATATGTCTCAACTTCTCTCCGCTCTCAACACGCATTGAGTGAATGACAGTGAAACGTGAGGTCAGATCTTTTTTCAAGAACAAAAAAAAAACGGTATTAACCAGTTACAATTATTTTATGCTCCGATTCTGTTCCAGAACATTAAAAAATATAAAGGTTTTGGTTTTTGTTTTCCTTCCTGGTAAAATATCAAAAGTCTCTGGTTTTAGTTTTTATTCCATGAACCGGTTCAAAGCCTTGGTACAAATCAAAGCTTCCCTCCTCATGTAATAACAAGTCCTTGTCTTCCATATTAGTTTTGTTTTTCACCAAGAAGCGCGGTGACATGAACTCCATTAACTCCAGTCTAACACCACACAGACATACTGGGTCCAGACTGCATCCGTCCTCTTCATCGGCCTCCATGTTCGCTCCGAGACGAGTCCTGTGAATGAAAGTCAAATGACTGACATGAAGGTCGTTCCTCTGTGGGTTGAAGGTCACGGACCCAAGCCAAGTGGCTGCTAGCAGACACCCCCACCCACCCGCTTGGAATCAGGGCCGTGTGGTGTTCACCTTGTCCCCATGCAGGGTTCTACAGACAAAGCCATCAGATGGTTCAGTGACCCCCCCGTGGGTTTCATGACAAACTGAAGACTAACCCTGACTGTGACCGACCTGATGGTGACCATCAGTGGTTCGACTCCACAGATTTCAACTCTACTACGTCTCCAGGCTGACTTCAGACGGACTGGAGTTGTGTTTTATCAGTGCAGCACAATCACTACTTACTTTAATGTTGGCTTGTAGCTGAAGGAGCCGGTGTCAGGATGACCGACTGGACAAGAACCTGATGGGTTTCAGGCTCTAATCACAGGATCAATACTGAAGCTCACAACCTCTCCACCGGAAACAGCTCGCAGGTCCTTCAAGTGTCCAAAGTTTGTTCACTGACAGAAATAGAATTGTGTAAAGACTTGATAACAACGCGGGGAGCCTTTCCGGCTGGCGCTATCAAAATAAGAGTCTTACTGCCCACATCGATCAAACGCGATGAGGTGGTGATTTATCGGGGGGGATCGATCGGAAAATCGGATGAAGCGGGATTAGATGTGGTTTATATTTACGTTTTTAAAGTGTTTCCACACGTCAGGTGACATCCGGACTAAAACCTGTGGAGTAGCGGATCTGATGCTTTTATTTTGAAGGGTACATGGTCGCTCCTAGCAACGAGTATGTGACATTCTGATTGGTGGACCGCTCTGTCTTTTGGCCAATCACTGAGTAGAACCTTGAAGGTGCGGAAACGTCCTGTCGGTCCTTCAACGGGAGGACGCGTCGGTTCCGTCGGTAGGTTCGGTTCGTCGAGCTTTTAATTTGACATTGTTATGTCGTGTTAAGTCATGTCATGTCGGTGAGCTCGTGACATAAGGCCTGTTCTCACGCGGCAGCGTTAGCCTCGCGTTAGCCTCCGCTAAGCTAACAGGCTGGAGCCCGCGTGGACGGAAGCTCCCGGTACCGGGAGGGTGAGGGTACCGGCGGGGGCCCCGAGTGTGTGTGTGATTGATAGTGTGTTTTAGTGTGTGTGTGTGTTACTGTGTGTTGGTGCTAACCCGTCCCTCCCCCCATGTAGGCCCAGTGCATCATGGGAGTGCTGTCCACCCTGATCCGGGGTCTGCGCAGAGGGGCTGACCGGATGTCAGAGTTCACCAGCAAGCGGGGGTCCAGGACCCACAACAAGGGGCGGGGGGCGCGCCCCGCGGGGGTCCTCCTGTCCAGCAGGAAGTTTGTGGCGGTGAAGAGCATGATCCCCGAGTTCGTGGTCCCCAACCTGGAGGGGTTCAAATTGAAACCCTATGTGTCCTACCAGGCCCCGGCGGGATCCCAGCCCCCCCTTACGGCTCAGAGTCTGTTCACGGAGGTGGTGGCCCCCCAGATCAGGAGGGACCTGGAGGGGGGGTCCTTCTCCACGGAGCAGCTGCAGAGGTACGGCTTCCAGCCCACGCAGGACGGGAGGCTCTTCAAGCTCTACCCCAAGAACTACGTCCGCTGATCCACTGGAGCGCTCCCCCCCCCCGGCTGGAACACAAGAACTACGTCCGCTGATCCACTGGAGCCCCCCGTCTGGAACACTACCCCACAGGTAGAGGGGCCGTGTTCCATTCCTAGAAGAACCTGTTCCCACCTGAAGGACATGGAGATCGGTTCAGAACGCTGTGTCAGGTTGTCTGTGTGAAGGCTGGTAACCAGTCGGTCATTAACCAGTCCCTCATTGTTAACCAGTCACTGTAAATAAAACTTGAACTTGATTGGTCAACATGTGTTTCCTGTGTGAGAGCAGCCTCTGTGACATCATTTCTTGTTTCAGTAGAGCACTGAGGTGCTGCATTTAGAGGACTGCCGGTGTCCCTCTGGAGGCCCCTGGACCGCAGGTTGAACATCAGGAGTTATGAGAACTACTGCAAACCCAAAGCTGTTGAAGTCAATCCACCGGACTTGAAGGAAGTTCTTGAAGATGTTTCTCCTCTCGTCCAAGAGGCTTCTTGAGTTCTGAAGGGGTCTGGGACCAGACCAGACATCTCCAGAACTGGAGAAGCCTCTTGGACGAGAGGAGAAACGTCTTCCACAACTTTAAAGTCCAGTGGATTGTTTTCAACAGCTTTGTAGAACCATGGCCTGGAGAACTGAACCTACAGACAACCAGTGAAACAACTCGGGTGACCTCCAGGTGCAGAGGGTCCTCAGGATGGAGGGTTCCTCATGAACACGGATCTCATGCACTTCTACAAGTGAATTCATCTTTTAATGGGTAAACTGGTCTCATCAGGGATTGGAACCAATTTATAGGAAAATAAAAGCTCTGAAGGGTGTCCTGATGAAACTCTCCTGTTTTCATCACGTGTGACGTTCTACACTGGAGGTGGTGATGGTACTTAGTCCACGTTCTGCACCGGTTCAGGGTTCCAGTGTCCTCAACCAGAGCTGGAGCCCGGTCCAGACCGCTCTGGCTCCTGGGGGGCCTCCTCTGGAGCCCAGTCCCAGCGCCACACGTGCAGCATGTGGTCGTAGAACGAGCAGCTGGCCAGCAGACAGGACAGTGAAGGGGTTTCCTGAGCGGAGCTGCAGGGGGGCGCTGCATTGGCCTCTGGGATGTATCGTCCTACGTCGTCCTCCAGGGAGGTGTCGAAGCTGGTGGTGGGAGACTCATACTGGATCTTCAGGTGGCCCCCGCCGTCCCATGGGCTGTTCTTTGGTTCCACCAACAGGGGGGGGCAGGGAGCGGGGGCCTGCAGGGACAGCCGGGACCAGTCGGCTCCGTAGGCCAGGGAGTTGTGGAGGACATAAGAGGCCACGACAGGACAAGCCCCCCCACCTCCGTCTGGACAGACAGGAAGACACAAATGTAGGAGTTCTGGTTCTGATGGGGTCCACTGTCTCACCTGTTCACTACTCCACTGGGACCAGTGGAGTAGTGAACAGGTGAGACAGTGTTCCACGCTTCACTCAACAAGTAGAACTGGAGGAACAGAAGTCCAGCAGTGGAAACGCTCCAAAGAATAACCCTTAAACGTGGTGTGGTGGTCACAGGCCTGAGCGGACAGGGTCGGTGTCAGGACACATCACTTTGTCCTGACATGTCTGCTGTGGACCTGCTGACAGTCAGCTGTCCTGACAACGACACGCCCCGTGGTTTCAGGGTGTGGCTGATGATGTCATACTGACCGAGGGCCTGCTGGCAGTGGAGGATGTGGAAGTCGTTGTGCATACAGGCTGCCAGCAGGAGGTGCTGCTCCGTCGGGTGCCACTTCAGCCTCCACACGCCCCCTCCCACGGGACTCTCGCTGAGGGGCCGCTGCATGTTCCTCCCATCCCACAGCAACACCTGCTCGTCGTAGCTGCAGAGACGCACCGGACAGTGGAGCGAAGGCCTCTCACACCTACCACCACACTGGATCACACACCCACCTGCCCGTGGCCAGGACGTGCTCCCGATGCGGGCTGCTGTGAACGCTGCACACGCCCATCGAGTGCCTTCAACAGAGCAGACGACATGTCACACGTGTTCCACCCACACGGGGTTCTGACCACATCAACACCAAACCCACCGTTTACTAGTGAAAGTGGGGTGAGAGGGGCCCGCCCTCAGATCCCAGCCTTTCAGTTTGCAGTCATCACCACCTGGAGACGAGACACGAACACATCACAGGGGAAAGAGACACGAACACATCACAGGGGAAAGAGACACGAACACATCACAGAACAAAGACACGAACACATCACAGAACAAAGACACGAACACATCACAGGGGAAAGAGACACGAACACATCACAGGGGAAAGAGACACGAACACATCACAGAACAAAGAGACACGAACACATCACAGAACAAAGAGACACGAACACATCACAGAACAAAGACACGAACACATCACAGAACAAAGACACGAACACATCACAGAACAAAGAGACACGAACACATCACAGAACAAAGAGACACAAACACATCACAGAACAAAGAGACACGAACACATCACAGAACAAAGAGACACGAACACATCACAGAACAAAGAGACACGAACACATCACAGAACAAAGACACGAACACATCACAGAACAAAGAGACACAAACACATCACAGAACAAAGAGACACAAACACATCACAGAACAAAGAGACACGAACACATCACAGAACAAAGAGACACAAACACATCACAGAACAAAGAGACACAAACACATCACAGAACAAAGAGACACGAACACATCACAGGGGAAAGAGACACGAACACATCACAGGGGAAAGAGACACGAACACATCACAGAACAAAGAGACACGAACACATCACAAAACAAAGACACGAACACATCACAGAACAAAGACACGAACACATCACAGAACAAAGAGACACGAACACATCACAGAACAAAGACACGAACACATCACAGAACAAAGAGACACGAACACATCACAGGGGAAAGAGACACGAACACATCACAGAACAAAGACACGAACACATCACAGAACAAAGAGACACGAACACATCACAGGGGAAAGAGACACGAACACATCACAGAACAAAGACACGAACACATCACAGAACAAAGAGACACAAACACATCACAGAACAAAGACACGAACACATCACAGAACAAAGACACGAACACATCACAGAACAAAGAGACACGAACACATCACAGAACAAAGAGACACGAACACATCACAGAACAAAGAGACACGAACACATCACAGAACAAAGACACGAACACATCACAGAACAAAGAGACACGAACACATCACAGAACAAAGAGACACAAACACATCACAGAACAAAGAGACACGAACACATCACAGGGGAAAGAGACACAAACACATCACAGAACAAAGAGACACGAACACATCACAGGGGAAAGAGACACGAACACATCACAGGGGAAAGAGACACAAACACATCACAGGGGAAAGAGACACGAACACATCACAGAACAAAGAGACACGAACACATGACAGGGGAAAGAGACACGAACACATCACAGGGGAAAGAGACACGAACACATCACAGAACAAAGAGACACGAACACATCACAGAACAAAGAGACACGAACACATCACAGAACAAAGAGACACGAACACATCACATCACAAAGAGACACGAACACATCACATCACAAAGAGACACAAACACATCACAGGGGACAGAGACACGAACACATCACAGGGGACAGAGACACGTACACATCACAGAACAAAGAGACACGAACACATCACAGGGGACAGAGACACGTACACATCACAGAACAAAGAGACACGAACACATCACATCACAAAGAGACACAAACACATCACAGGGGACAGAGACACGAACACATCACAGGGGACAGAGACACGTACACATCACAGAACAAAGAGACACGAACACATCACAGGGGACAGAGACACGTACACATCACAGAACAAAGAGACACGAACACATCACATCACAAAGAGACACAAACACATCACAGGGGACAGAGACACGTACACATCACAGAACAAAGAGACACGAACACATCACATCACAAAGAGACACAAACACATCACAGGGGACAGAGACACGTACACATCACAGAACAAAGAGACACGAACACATCACAGAACAAAGAGACACAAACACATCACAGGGGAAAGAGACACGAACACATCACAGAACAAAGAGACACGAACACATCACAGAACAAAGAGACACGAACACATCACAGAACAAAGAGACACGAACACATCACAGAACAAAGACACGAACACATCACAGAACAAAGAGACACGAACACATCACAGAACAAAGAGACACGAACACATCACAGAACAAAGACACGAACACATCACAGAACAAAGAGACACGAACACATCACAGAACAAAGAGACACAAACACATCACAGGGGAAAGAGACACGAACACATCACAGAACAAAGAGACACGAACACATCACAGAACAAAGAGACACGAACACATCACAGAACAAAGAGACACGAACACATCACATCACAAAGAGACACAAACACATCACAGGGGAAAGAGACACGAACACATCACAGAACAAAGAGACACAAACACATCACAGGGGAAAGAGACACGAACACATCACAGAACAAAGAGACACAAACACATCACAGGGGACAGAGACACGTACACATCACAGAACAAAGAGACACGAACACATCACAGAACAAAGAGACACGAACACATCACAGAACAAAGAGACACAAACACATCACAGAACAAAGAGACACGAACACATCACAGGGGACAGAGACACATACACATCACAGGGGACAGAGACACGAACACATCACAGGGGAAAGAGACATGTTTAAACCAACATGTTAAATTAATCAGCTGACATGTCACACAAAAAAAAAACCATGTGAACGTATGAACACAGGAAGACCTCCTGTTTACACTGTTTGTTTACACTGTTTGTTTACACTGTTTGTTTACACTGTATACACTGCCTTCCAAACGTTTCACACAACAAACGTTTCTGCCTGACACGTTGCAACTTGGGTTTTGTTTTTTTTTATACTTTACTGAGGAAATGATTATTTTCTCTCATATATTGAACACGCGTGTGCGCACTGTGCTCCTTCTGAGTTCCATCCTTTCTGTGTGGACTGGATGTCCCCACGTGTCTGCGTGGGGTCTCTCCAGGTTCTTCTCACCTCCAGAAGCCTGGAGCGGAGGTGAACATCTCACACTAAACTGTGTGTAGGTGTTCGTGGCTGCTCGTGTTTTGTGTGGCCCTGTGATGAACTGGCGTCTCATGTGGTGTGTAGCCAGCTGGGATGGGCTCCAGCTGATCTGTTACAGGAGTGTTACCAGAATAGACCAGCTGAGTGTCCCAGTAGGAGAAGGCTGAGATCCACGCCTCGTAGTCGTGGGCGGTCCACTGGGACAGGGTCAGCAGGGCGGAGTCAGCCAGGGCGAGAACGCTGACGCCCCCTGCAGAGTCACTGCACACCACCCGCACATCACTGCTGCTCTCACACACACACACACACACACACACACACACACACACACACACACACACACACACACACACACACACACACACACACACACACACACAGGTCACACCAGTCTAAGGATGGGGGTTAAGTGAACCCTTCTACAGTGTCTACAGGTAACAGACAGGCTGCAGCAGGTGAGGCTGAGTGAGGGTGTGTGACCACAGGAGCTGTAAACTCTGTGTGTGTGTGTGTGTGTGTGTGTGTGTGTGTGTGTGTGTGTGTGTGTGTGTGTGTGTGTGTGTGTGTGTGTGTGTGTGTGTGTGTGTGTGTGTAACCTCACCTGTCCAGCCTTCCCGTGGACCAGTCCAGCGACAGAGCCAGGCGTTCTGCCCCCACCTGCAGGCTGCTGAGGGTCCGTAAGCCGCGTCCACCCACCTACTGGAGACAAGCACTCATGAGTGTCCAGGGGGGGGCAACCAGCACCTGAACGCATCAGGCCCCCCAGCAGGAACAGTGAACAGGTGGTCCCCAGGTACCGAAGCAGCCGCCTGAAGGTCCACACTGTTCCCCCCACTGAAGGAGCATCTGTCACACCTGTCTGTCTGTGACTGTCTGGAGGTCTCACCTGTCTGTCTGTGACTGTCTTCACGTCTTACCTGTCTGTCTGTGACTGTCTGCAGGTCTCACCTGTCTGTCTGTGACTGTCTGCAGGTCTCACCTGTCTGTCTGTCAGTGACTGTCTGCAGGTCTCACCTGTCTGTCTGTGACTGTCTGCAGGTCTCACCTGTCTGTCTGTCTGTGACTGTCTGCAGGTCACACCTGTCTGTCTGTGACTGTCTGCAGGTCACACCTGTCTGTCTGTGACTGTCTGGAGGTCTCACCTGTCTGTCTGTCTGTGACTGTCTGCAGGTCTCACCTGTCTGTCTGTGACTGTCTGGAGGTCTCACCTTTCTGTCTGTCTGTGACTGTCTGGATGTCTCACCTGTCTGTCTGTGACTGTCTGCAGGTCTCACCTGTCTGTCTGTGACTGTCTGCAGGTCTCACCTGTCTGTCTGTGACTGTCTGGAGGTCACACCTGTCTGTCTGTGACTGTCTGGAGGTCTCACCTTTCTGTCTGTCTGTGACTGTCTGCAGGTCTCACCTGTCTGTCTGTGACTGTCTGCAGGTCTCACCTGTCTGTCTGTGACTGTCTGCAGGTCTCACCTGTCTGTCTGTGACTGTCTTCACGTCTTACCTGTCTGTCTGTGACTGTCTGGAGGTCTCACCTGTCTGTCTGTGACTGTCTGGAGGTCTCACCTGTCTGTCTGTGACTGTCTTCACGTCTTACCTGTCTGTCTGTCTGTCTGTGACTGTCTGGAGGTCTCACCTGTCTGTCTGTCTGTGACTGTCTGCAGGTCTCACCTGTCTGTCTGTGACTGTCTGGAGGTCTCACCTGTCTGTCTGACTGTCTGCAGGTCTCACCTGTCTGTCAGTGACTGTCTGGAGGTCTCACCTGTCTGTCTGTCTGTGACTGTCTGGAGGTCTCACCTGTCTGTCTGTGACTGTCTGCAGGTCTCACCTGTCTGTCTGTGACTGTCTGCAGGTCTCACCTGTCTGTCTGTCTGTGACTGTCTGGAGGTCTCACCTGTCTGTCTGTGACTGTCTGCAGGTCTCACCTGTCTGTCTGTCTGTGACTGTCTGCAGGTCTCACCTGTCTGTCTGTCTGTAGGTCTCACCTGTCTGTCTGTGACTGTCTGCAGGTCTCACCTGTCTGTCTGTGACTGTCTGGAGGTCTCACCTGTCTGTCTGTCTGTAGTTCTCACCTGTCTGTCTCTGACTGTCTGCAGGTCTCACCTGTCTGTCTGTGACTGTCTGGAGGTCTCACCTGTCTGTCTGTGACTGTCTGCAGGTCTCACCTGTCTGTCTGTCTGTGACTGTCTGCAGGTCTCACCTGTCTGTCTGTGACTGTCTGCAGGTCTCACCTGTCTGTCTGTCTGTGACTGTCTGCAGGTCTCACCTGTCTGTCTGTGACTGTCTGCAGGTCTCACCTGTCTGTCTGTCTGTGACTGTCTGGAGGTCACACCTGTCTGTCTGTGACTGTCTGGAGGTCTCACCTGTCTGTCTGTCTGTGACTGTCTGCAGGTCTCACCTGTCTGTCTGTGACTGTCTGCAGGTCTCACCTGTCTGTCTGTGACTGTCTGCAGGTCTCACCTGTCTGTCTGTGACTGTCTTCACGTCTTTCCTGTCTGTCTGTGACTGTCTGGAGGTCTCACCTGTCTGTCTGTGACTGTCTGGAGGTCTCACCTGTCTGTCTGTGACTGTCTTCACGTCTTACCTGTCTGTCTGTCTGTCTGTGACTGTCTGGAGGTCTCACCTGTCTGTCTGTCTGTGACTGTCTGCAGGTCTCACCTGTCTGTCAGTGACTGTCTGGAGGTCTCACCTGTCTGTCTGTCTGTGACTGTCTGGAGGTCTCACCTGTCTGTCTGTGACTGTCTGCAGGTCTCACCTGTCTGTCTGTGACTGTCTGCAGGTCTCACCTGTCTGTCTGTCTGTGACTGTCTGGAGGTCTCACCTGTCTGTCTGTCTGTGACTGTCTGCAGGTCTCACCTGTCTGTCTGTCTGTGACTGTCTGCAGGTCTCACCTGTCTGTCTGTGACTGTCTGGAGGTCTCACCTGTCTGTCTGTCTGTAGGTCTCACCTGTCTGTCTGTCTGTAGGTCTCACCTGTCTGTCTGTCTGGAGGTCTCACCTGTCTGTCTGTGACTGTCTGCAGGTCTCACCTGTCTGTCTGTGACTGTCTGCAGGTCTCACCTGTCTGTCTGTCTGTGACTGTCTGCAGGTCTCACCTGTCTGTCTGTGACTGTCTGCAGGTCTCACCTGTCTGTCTGTGACTGTCTGCAGGTCTCACCTGTCTGTCTATCTGTGACTGTCTGCAGGTCTCACCTGTCTGTCTATCTGTGACTGTCTGCAGGTCTCACCTGTCTGTCTGTGACTGTCTGCAGGTCTCACCTGTCTGTCTGTGACTGTCTGGAGGTCTCACCTGTCTGTCTGTCTGTAGGTCTCACCTGTCTGTCTGTCTGTAGGTCTCACCTGTCTGTCTGTCTGTGACTGTCTGGAGGTCTCACCTGTCTGTCTGTAGGTCTCACCTGTCTGTCTGTGACTGTCTGCAGGTCTCACCTGTCTGTCTGTCTGTGACTGTCTGGAGGTCTCACCTGTCTGTCTGTGACTGTCTGCAGGTCTCACCTGTCTGTCTGTGACTGTCTGGAGGTCTCACCTGTCTGTCTGTCTGTAGGTCTCACCTGTCTGTCTGTCTGTGACTGTCTGGAGGTCTCACCTGTCTGTCTGTGACTGTCTGCAGGTCTCACCTGTCTGTCTGTGACTGTCCGCAGGTCTCACCTGTCTGTCTGTGACTGTCTGCAGGTCTCACCTGTCTGTCTGTGACTGTCTGCAGGTCTCACCTGTCTGTCTGTGACTGTCTGCAGGTCTCACCTGTCTGTCTGTGACTGTCTGTAGGTCTCACCTGTCTGTCTGTGACTGTCTGGAGGTCTCACCTGTCTGTCTGTGACTGTCTGCAGGTCTCACCTGTCTGTCTGTGACTGTCTGCAGGTCTCACCTGTCTGTCTGTGACTGTCTGCAGGTCTCACCTGTCTGTCTGTCTGCAGGTCTCACCTGTCTGTCACTCAGGGCGTACAGCTGCAGCTCCCCGGTGGCAGCAGCCACCCCCAGCACCGCCCGTCCTGCCAGCGGCACGTGGCACCTGAGAACACGTCAGCTGATCAGCGGGGGAGGCGGCGTGACAACAGTCGCCCCAGGGGTGAACGTGGTTTCTCACCATTTCAGATCCAAAATGGCCGCCGTGTCCAGGCGCTGCAGTTCACTGAGAGGACTGACCTGTGTTCCCTGCCCGAATTCAAACAGGTACAAACGTCCCGTCCGGCTGGAGGATGCATGCTCGTCCCCCACCTGCAGGAGGAACCAGTGACACAGACGTGAACCCACCAACACACACACACACAACCCCAGGCTGAGGGTCAACACCAGGACCCTCACCTGACAACCTCACTGCAGCTGTCTGCCCCACCCACCGCTGCTCGGGGGTCCCACTCACCCCTCCCTGTAGCTGGTAGGTTCCGCAGGCCAGCAGGTCGTGGTTGGCGGACACGGGGCACCACTCCACCGTGTCCGCGTGCAGCTGCGTGTCAAACACCTGCAGGTTGCGGGTCTTGGACCTGGACGCCATCCCTGCTCCGCATCACGTTCCTCCACGGTCCGGTAGCTACAAACCACGTGACACATCGTTACTACGAGCCTCCATCACGGAACCGCTGTGGCTTGCTAAACTGTTAGCTAAACTGTCAGCAGGCTGTCAGTCCACTGTTAGCTAGAGGCTAAGCAGAAGCTAGCCAAGTCTACTAACTACTGTTAGCTAGAGGCTAAGCAGAAGCTAGCTAAGTTCACTAACTACTGTTAGCTAGAGGCTAAGCAGAAGCTAGCTAAGTTCACTAACTACTGTTAGCTAGAGGCTAAGCTGAAGCTAGCTAAGTTCACTAACTACTGTTAGCTAGAGGCTAAGATGAAGCTAGCTAAGTTCATTAACTACTGTTAGCTAGAGGCTAAGCAGAAGCTAGCCAAGTCTACTAACTACTGTTAGCTAGAGGCTAAGCTGAAGCTAGCTAAGTTCACTAACTACTGTTAGCTAGAGGCTAAGATGAAGCTAGCTAAGTTCATTAACTACTGTTAGCTAGAGGCTAAGCTGAAGCTAGCTAAGTCCACTAAATACTGTTAGCTAGGGCTACAATGAGGCTACAATGCCCGGATGTAGTCCGTCCTCAGCAGACCGTCACTGACCCACTTCCCGCGGGGAACCCGACGGTCGGTCCAGCGGTAAACTGTCTAAAGTCTGACTGAGTTTCTGTCAGAGTCAATATTTTATCCCCAAAACAAACACTATCAACAAAACTCACACGCGAACCAGTCCAGACTCCGCCTCTCCATGCGTAATGACGTCATTGCGCTGCATCACTCCTCCGGTGCTCTTCTTCCTGGCTGGAGGCAGCTGGCTTTGTGGAACAATGCCGCCACCTGCTGGACTGGAGTGGGACAAGACGAAAAGAAAAAGAACACCATCTTAAACACCAGCTTCACAAACGATTTACCACCAGTCTTGTGTGCATGCTGATGACTCCACAATGTATCACCCTGCAAATAAGGTCAATCAATCTATCTACTTTTATTTATAAAGCGCTTAATCACATCAGCAGACATTTCAAAGCACTTTAACAGACAGAGAAATCCAACACAACCCTCCAGATCAAGCAGAAGAGACAGTGGTGGGGAAAAACTCCCTCATTGAGGAAGAAACTGTGGGCAGGACCCAGATTCTGGAGGGCGGTCATCCACCTTGACCGGTTTGGTGGAAAAGAAATACAATCGTCATAGAGACAGAGAAAGAGAGAGAGAGAGAGAGAGAGAGGCCAGATGGAGTAGATGTCTAACATTTAGCTCCACCCACTGAAAGTGGGGGCGGGATTCAGTACTTGTAACTAGTAATAGTAGTAGTAGCAGTAGTAGTAGTAATAGTAGTAGTAGTAATCATAATAATAGTAATCATAGTAGTAGTAATAGTAGTAATAGTAGTAATAGTAACAGTAGTAGTAGTAGTAATAGTAGTAGTAATAGTAGTAGTAGTAGTAGCAGTAGTAGTGGTAGTAGTAGTAGTAATAGTAGTAGTAATAGTAGTAGTAGTAGTAGTAGTAATAGTAGTAGTCGTAGTAGTAGCAGTAGTAGTAATAGTAGTAGTAGCAATAGTAGTAGTAGTAGTAGCAGTAGTAGTAGTAGTGGTAGCGGTAGTAGTAGTAGTAGTAGTAGTAGTAATCTGTCTGTCACAGCTGAATGTTCCTTGTTGTCATGTCTCACAGGTTTTCTGAAACCTTCATCAATACACTCAGCAGTACTTGCAGTCTTCTTCTTTTCCTTTCGGCTTTTCCCTTCAGGGGTCGCCACAGCGAATCAACTGCCTCCATCTAACCCTGTCTTCTGCATCCTCTTCTCTCACACCAACTACCTTCATGTCCTCTTTCACTACATCCATAAACCTCCTCTTTGGTCTTCCTCTAGACCTCCTGCCTGGCAGTTCAAAACTCAGCATCCTTCTACCAATATATTCACTATCTCTCCTCTGGACATGTCTAAACCATCTCAGTCTGGCCTCTCTGACTTTATCTCCAAAACCTCTAACATGTGCTGTCCCTCTGATGTACTCATTCCTGATCCTATCCTTCCTGGTCACTCCCAGAGAGAACCTCAGCATCTTCATCTCTGCTACCTCCAGCTCTGTCTCCTGTCTTTTCCTCAGTGACACTGTCTCTAGACCAAACAACATCGCTGGTCTCACCACAGTTTTGTACACCTTTCCTTTCATTTTAGCTGAAACTCTTCTATCACACATCACACCTGACACTTTCCTCCACCCATTCCATCCTGCCTGGACACGTTTCTTCACCTCTTTTCCACACTCTCCATTGCTCTGGACTGTTGACCCTCAGTACCTAAAATCCTCCACCTTCTTGATCTCTTCTCCCTGTAACCTCACTCTTCCACTTGGATCCCTCTCATTCACACACATGTACTCTGTCTTACTGCGGCTAACCTTCATTCCTCTCCTTTCCAGGACAAACCTCCACCTCTCTAGCTTCTCCTCCACCTCGTCCCTACTCTCACTGCAGATCACAATGTCATCTGCAAACATCATAGTCCATGGAGATTCCTGTCTAACCTCGTCTGTCAGCCTGTCCATCACCATAGCGAACAAGAAGGGGCTCAGAGCTGATCCCTGATGCAGTCCCACCTCCACCTTGAACTCCTCTGTCACACCTACAGCACACCTCACCACTGTCTTACAGTCCTCATACATGTCCTGCACCGCTCTAACATACTTCTCTGCCACTCCAGACTTCCTCATACAATACCACAGTTCCTCTCTGGGCACCCTGTCATAAGCTTTCTCCAGATCTACAAAAACACAATGCAGCTCCCTCTGGCCTTCTCTGTACTTCTCTATCAACATCCTCAAAGCAAATACTGCATCTGTAGTACTCTTTTTTGGCATGAAACCATACTGCTGCTCACAAATGTTCACTTCTGCCCTTAGTCTAGCTTCCACTACTCTTTCCCATAACTTCATTGTATGGCTCATCAGCTTTATTCCTCTGTAGTTGCCACAACTCTGCACTTCTCCCTTGTTCTTAAAAATGGGCACTAGCACACTTCTCCATTCCTCAGGCATCTTCTCACTATCTAAGATCCTGTTGAACAACCCAGTCAGAAAGTCTACTGCCACCTCTCCTAGACACTTCCAAACCTCTACAGGTATATCATCAGGACCGACTGCCTTTCCACTCTTCATCCTCTTCAGTGCCCTCCTCACTTCATCCTGACTAATCTTTGCTACGTCCTGGTCTACAACAGTCACCTCTTCTAGTCTTTGTTCTCTCTCATTTTCCACGTTCATCAACTCTTCAAAGTACTCTTTCCATCTTCCCATCACACTACTGGCACCTGTCAATAGACTTCCATCCCTATCCTTAATCACCCTAACCTGCTGCACGTCCTTCCCATCTCTATCTCTCTGTCTTGCCAGCCTGTATAGATCAGTCTCTCCCTCCTTACTGTCCAACCGAGCATACAAGTCATCATAAGCTTCTTATTTGGCCTTTGCTACCTCTACCTTCACCTTACACTGCATCTCCCTGTACTCCTGTCTACTCTCCTCAGTCCTCTCAGTGTCCCACTTCTTCTTAGCTAACCTCTTTCTCTGTATACACTCCTGTACCTCCTCATTCCACCACCAAGTCTCCTTATCTACTTTCCTTCCAGATGACACACCAAATACTCTCCTACCTGTCTCCCTGATCACATTAGCTGTAGTTGTCCAGTCATCTGGAAGCACCTCCTGACCACCCAGAGCCTGTCTTAACTCCTTCCTAAAGGTCATGCAACACTCTTTCTTTATTAGCTTCCACCATTTCGTCCTCTGCTCTGCCTTTGCCCTCTTCATCTTCCTCACCACCAGAGTCATCCTACACACCACCATCCTATGCTGTTTGGCTACACTCTCACCTACCACTACTTTACAGTCACTGATCTCCTTCAGGTTACATCGTCTACACAAGACATAGTCTACCTGTGTGCTCCTACCACCACTCTTATAGGTCACCCTATGTTCCTGCCTCTTCTGGAAGAAAGTATTCACTACAGCCATTTCCATCCTTTTTGCAAAGTCAACTACCATCTGTCCTTCTGCGTTCCTCTCCTGGATCCCAATCCTGCCCATCACCTCCTCATCACCTCTGTTTCCTGCACCAACATGTCCATTGAAGTCTGCACCGATGACAACTCTCTCACTTCTAGGTATGCTCTGCATCACTTCATCAAAGTCCACCCAGAATTTCTCCTTCTCCTCCAGCTCACATCCTACCTGTGGAGCATACCCACTAACAACATTGAACATCACACCTTCTATTTCTAGCTTCAGACTCATCACTCTATCTGACACTCTTTTTACCTCCAGGACATTCCTAACAAACTCCTCCTTCAAGATAACTCCTACTCCATTTCTCTTCCCATCTACACTATGATAGAACAACTTGAACCCTGCTTCTAAACTTCTAGCCTTGCTACCTTTCCACCTGGTCTCCTGGACACACAGTATGTCTACCTTCCTCCTCTGCATCATGTCAACCAACTCTCTACCTTTTCCTGTCATAGTTCCAACATTCAACGTCCCTACTCTTAGTCCTATACTCTTGGCGTTCCTCTTCTCTCTCTTCCTACGAACACACTTTCCTCCTCTCCTTCTTCGACCAACAGTAATCCAATTTCCACCGGCGCCCTGTAGGTCAACAGCGCCGATGGCGGTCGTTGTTAACCCGGGCCTCGACCGACCGGTATGGAAGTCATAGGTTTGATTCGCATCTTTGCTCAGCAGTACTTGCAGTACTCAGCAGTACTTGCAGTATTTAGCAGTAATTGCAGTATTTCTAACAGCTGTTGAGTGTAAACAAAGCTCCTAAGGTTTTGTATTAGTTCAAAACGTTTAGAGTGCTGATGTCACCATCGTGACGTGTAGTAAACTCAAATATTAGCCATAGTACTATTACTATATACTACTACTAGTACTGACTATTCATGTGCTGGTACTGATCAGCATTTTTATCATGATTACTGTTTTAGTATTGACAGTTTATGGCCGCGTGACGTCATGACGTCGCCATGTAAGCACATAGAGTGTGACGTCATCGCATCACGCCCCTCCGTGAGGTCAGTGCTGCTGGGGTCCAGTGTAGCATCACTAGCTGTAGCATCACTAGCGAGCTGCTGGGACTAGCATGGATTTTAACGTGAAGAAGCTAGCCTCAGGTGCTGGCCTGTTTTTCACACGAGCTGTCCAGGTGAGGTCACGTGATGTCACGCGACAGACGCTTCCTGTTGTTTGACAGCAGCTCTTGGTAACGACCGGGACTGGGTTAGCCCTGACTGCTAACGGTGCGCTGCCTGCTAGCTTTAGAGCGTGTTTGCTAGCAGCTAGCTGGCGGTTCAGCCGCACACTGTGGGCGGTCAGCTTCATCCGTGGAGCTAGCTGCAGCTAGCAGCTGCTAACTACTGCCAGCTGCTCGTGTCCTCTGTCCTAGATCGTCTCACTGCTTGTGTCCTCTGTCCTAGATCGTCTCACTGCTCGTATCCTCTGTCCTAGATCGTCTCACTGCTCGTATCCTCTGTCCTAGATCGTCTCACTGCTCGTATCCTCTGTCCTAGATCACTGCTCGTGTCCTCTGTCCTAGATCGTCTCACTGCTCGTATCCTCTGTCCTAGATCACTGCTCGTGTCCTCTGTCCTAGATCGTCTCACTGCTCGTATCCTCTGTCCTAGATCGTCTCACTGCTCGTATCCTCTGTCCTAGATCGTCTCACTGCTCATGTCCTCTGTCCTAGATCGTCTCACTGCTCGTATCCTCTGTCCTAGATCGTCTCACTGCTCGTATCCTCTGTCCTAGATCACTGCTCGTGTCCTCTGTCCTAGATCGTCTCACTGCTCGTATCCTCTGTCCTAGATCGTCTCACTGCTCGTGTCCTCTGTCCTAGATCGTCTCACTGCTCGTATCCTCTGTCCTAGATCACTGCTCATGTCCTCTGTCCTAGATCGTCTCACTGCTCGTATCCTCTGTCCTAGATCGTCTCACTGCTCGTATCCTCTGTCCTAGATCGTCTCACTGCTCGTGTCCTCTGTCCTAGATCACTGCTCGTGTCCTCTGTCCTAGATCGTCTCACTGCTTGTGTCCTCTGTCCTAGATCGTCTCACTGCTCGTGTCCTCTGTCCTAGATCGTCTCACTGCTCGTGTCCTCTGTCCTAGATCACTGCTTGTCTCCTCTGTCCTAGATCGTCTCACTGCTAGTGTCCTCTGTCCTAGATCGTTTCACTGCTCGTGTCCTCTGTCCTAGATCGCTTCACTGTTCGTGTCCTCTGTCCTAGATCGTCTCACTGCTCGTCTCCTCTGTCCTAGATCGTCTCACTGCTTGTGTCCTCTGTCCTAGATCACTGCTTGTGTCCTCTGTCCTAGATCGTCTCACTGCTCGTGTCCTCTGTCCTAGTTCACAGAGGAGAAGCTGGGCCAGGCAGAGAAGACGGAGCTGGACACCCACCTGGAGAACCTGATGGTCCGTGCAGACAGCACCAAACACTGGACTGAGAAGATCTTCAGACAGACTGAGATCTTGCTGCAGCCCAACCCGAGTATGTCCCCCACACGGCTCCAGGCGGGCGGGGTCAGCGTCTGGATGGGGGTCTGGTGGGACGTCCACCACCTCTGTCCTGGTTCTTTTACACAGCAGAACTACTAGTATTCCTGTTTACACAGTGAAGGTCAGCGTTACAGCAGGACAGATCAGAGCTTTGTAATCTTCTCTTAGTATGTTTGTATTTTAAACACATATGTTTCATGTATTCTCTCTTAGACAAAGGCAGACAGCATTGGTAGACAAATGTGAGCGGTAGAGCAGTGGGTTGTGTTGTTTCTAATGACACATGGATGTCAGACTGCAGTGTATGTAGAGGCACACGGGTAGGGGGCGCTCTAACATGTCGTTCTCTCTGATCCTCCATGCTACAGTCGACCACACGGGTGAGTATTGTTCCTCCCTTCAGTGGCGTGCTGTGGCTTCTGTCACGATCACACAGATGGTGTTCAGACCTGTGATGTTACGTCAGCTGAGTGTTTCCTCTGACACGGATCGGCGTGTGGATCCACACACACTGCTAACTGGTAGCGTGTGTTTACTGGCCACAGCAGCGCGTCTGTTCCTTTACAGTTTGAAGTTACTATTTGATGCTGTTTCCAAGTCGACCATGATTGTGGGTGTGGCTCTGAGTGGCCCTGCTGTGTGTTTCAATGCTCTTACTGAGGGAATGCCTGATGATGCTAATGAGTACGCTAACACCTGTGGCCTTCTCACCAGGCTGCTAGCCCCCGTCACGGCCTTGTTCAGGTGTACACTTCCACCACAACGACATGTAATTCTGGTCATCTCTCTGTGTGTGTGTTTGCTTATAGTTTTGCTAAACGACGTCATAACCGAAGTTCGACTGCGTTCAGACTGCAGACAAATTGGATTCCAATCAGATTTCCTTTCATATCTGATGTTCACAGCTGACTGTTCACACTGCCTTTAGCAAGTATCCAAATGCGATCCTGCTCTGTTCAGACTGGGCCACATTATTGGCCAGCTGACAGGTTGCCGTAGCAACGACATCGTGGCGGAGGCGTCCCCGGCGCTCCGTACCGCGCATTGGCTCGTGTGTTGCACAGAGCGACGTCACGGACAGTCAGAACCGATCTCAACAAACGTGATGTGAAAGTGGTTTCAACACGTCTGGCACACATCGGGCTGCATGTGGTGTGTGACTGTTCACACGACCAAACAGACATCTGATGACAACCTGGATGGGCTAAAATCAGATTCTGGCTGCCAGTCTGAACGCAGCCTGAGACATGTAGGTGCAGGGGGCTGCTGGGTAATGGAGTCCGAGGTGGTTGCAGCCGACTGGTGGACCAATGTCGACTCTAACGGATCAGAGCCACTGACCCCCCCGCAGACAGTCCTGTTATCGACCTCTGTGATTGGTTCAGGTTCCATGTCATTAAATGACTGCTTTAGCAAAGTGTGTGTGTAGCACACACAGCTAGTGTGTGTGTAGCATACACAGCTAGTGTGTGTGTAGCATACACAGCTAGTGTGTGTAGCATACATAGCTAGTGTGTGTGTAGCATAAAGAGCTAGTGTATGTAGCACACATATCTAATGTGTGTGTAGCATAGACAGTTAGTGTGTGTAGCATACATAGCTAGTGTGTGTGTAGCATACACAACTAGTGTATGTAGCATACGTAGCTGGTGTGTGTGTAGCATACACAACTAGTGTATGTAGCATACATAGCTAATATGTGTGTAGCATACATAGCTAATATGTGTGTAGCATACACAACTAGTGTATGTAGCATACGTGGCTAGTGTGTGTAGCATACACAACTAGTGTATGTAGCATACATAGCTAATGTGTGTGTAGCATACACAACTAGTGTGTAGCATACGTAGTTGGTGTGTGTGTAGCATACACAACTAGTGTATGTAGCATACATAGCTAATGTGTGTGTAGCATACACAACTAGTGTATGTAGCATACGTAGCTGGTGTGTGTGTAGCATACACAGCTATTTACAGATCAGCCTCCTCTTCCTCTTCATCTCAGTAGCCGCTAACATCATCCCAGTTTTGTGATCATAACATTTAGTTTCCATGATGATGGAAACTAAATTCTGTATTCTGTGTCAGGAACATGTGAACATGCTAGCGTCCACACGCTGTCCTGATGGGACTGTTTCCTGTGTCAGTGTGAGGTCAGTGTGAGCTCGGGTCCTGAGTGCTGAATAAAGTCCAACTCTTGTCTGCAGGCGCCAGAATTGAGGAGTTTCTCTACGAGAAGCTGGACAGAAGGGCTCCTTCCAGAATCACCAACGGCGAGCTGCTGGGTCAATACATGCAGGACGCGGCCAAGGAGTTTGGGGATGGAACTCCATACGGTGAGTGTGAAACCACACCAGAGACATCAGGTTGTCATGGAAACTGTGTGCCCTGATGCTACAGCTGCTACCGGATCTATTTGATCAATGAATCTGTCAAAGGAAAGTTATTTCCCACCCACCCAGAGCATCAGTTCATTGTTCCAGCAGTCCTGTGCTGGTTCCATGGTCTCCAGCTTCAGCGTCTGTAGTGTCCAGACTAAACCCAGTCACTGTGGAGCTGATGGTGAGAGTGTTCAGGGCTCACTGTCTCTGGTGAGCTACATGTGAGATGCAGACAGGTCACATTTGGTTCCAGTATTAATGTTGCAGTTTGGTTGTTTTGTGTAACTCTCTGTGCTTAACGCCTCTGGACCAGACAGACGTCCAGGCCTGGGATCACGTCGCTGTGGTAACGGGATCTGCTCTCTCTTTCTGTTTCCAGGGAGCACTTTGATGAAGGTGGGACAATGTGAGAAAAGTTTAGGAGCTTCAGAGAGAGAGTTCTTCCAGACGACGGCCATCAGCTACCTCACCCCCCTCAGGAACTTTCTGGAAGGAGACTGGAGGACCATCACAGTGAGTGTCTGCCCTGAAGACCCTTCACCTCAGTCAGGTGTTGTTTCGTTCTAGTCAAACACTTTGGAATCCGTGGCCTTTGGGTGTCTGTGGTACAACACGACCCAGCTGGGTCTCTGTGTTATTAACGTGTTCATCCTCACTAACGGAGCCATGAAGCTACCGTATGGATATTCAACCATCAAGGGTTCCAAATGCTGCTCACCGTATGTGTCGTTACTGGTCCTAGCATGACTGGTTGATTCAGCTGGTTGTTCATCTGGTGTTTTCTGGTAGTTTTCTGGTAGTTTCTCTAGTTTCACCTGTGCTCGCATTCTGTTCACTAATTGACCAGGTCCATCCACAGAGAACACATTAACCCCTTGGCTCTGACACCACCTCTTTGTCAGCCCCCCACCAGCATGTTGAGGTGGTTATACAGTGATCCCTCGTTCCTCGTGGTTAATGCGTTCCAGGAACCACACACAATTATCGAATTCCGTGATTGAGCGTCAAACTATTTATCTTATTATTTAGGGTAATTTAAACGTTTGTGAACCCCCCCATACTGATATTAAACCACTTTCTATCTGTATTACCTCTAAAACACTCTGATAGACTGTTTAAAGCACTTTGTGTCTCATGGAAGTCCGAGACTCACGGAACGTAGCGCACTTCAGGATGCTGTCAGCCAATAGAATGTATGGTATCATGTGACTGCCAACCAAAAATCCGCGATGAGGTGAACTCAAGGGATTACTGTTTATTAAAGTAAAGGCACCAAGGATTGGCATGTTAACCACTATCTAATGTGATATTTAGGGATATGGTTCATTATGCTGTAAGGTTACAAGGGGCAGGGGGTGGGTGGTTAGCGTCTTGCTAGCTTTGCTCTCATCTCAATGGTCTCTGAGCGTGTTGTTGTTTGGACCTCAGAAAGAACGGCGTCTGCTGGAGAACCTCCGTTTGGACCTGGATGCCTGTAAAACCCGTCTGAAGAAGGCGAAGGCGGCCGAGGCCAAGGCGTCAGTGAGTACCGCCACCCACCTCACCAGAACACCAGAACCCCGCTAGCGGCGCCAGCGTTGGTGCAGCCACGAATAATTGTGTCTGTACTCGTGACTTTTTCAGTGCGAGGGTGAAGTGAGTATTATGGAACATTTCAAGACTGTCAGTGTGATGCGTCTCCTTTCACGTACCTTTCTGTGTCAGCTCAGTTACTGCTGACGAGAAAATATTTGGCTAAAACTGAGAGTCAGCTTAGGATGCTAAGTCGTCCCCAGGACCAGCATCAGTGGCAGCGAACAGATGTACCAGAATGTGACCTGTCCTTACCGGATTCACATCTGGTTCATCAGCAAACCTAAAGCTAAGTCCTCACCTTAAATTAAAATGTAACAGCAGCTGTTGGTTCAGTCTGAGCAGAAAGACCCACAAAGAGCAGGAAGTCCAGTCAGTCCTGTAGCCCAGACTGCAGTGCAGGTAGTCGACTGTCTCAGGTGGACCAACCAGACGGGACTGCAGACCTTCAGGGAACAACAACCTCCATCACGGTTCTGGAGGTCTGCCAGCAGGGGGCAGCAGGTGAACGCCCAGCGCTGCCCTGATGTCAGCTTTCCTTTCCACGTTAACAGGATCCAGTTGTGTTTTCAGTCCGCACCACCCCAGTGTAAAGACATGAGAAGAAAAGGAAATCAAATAGGAACACCCACCGTCTCGTTACTGCGACACAGAAACGTCTCCCTTCAACTTCTCTGGTTTTGGTTGTGAAACAAAACTAAAGTCTGGCTTTGATCAGACTGTTGTGTGATGGTGATTCTACAACAGTTTGCTGACTGATGTCAGACTGTTGCTGACTGATGGTATCTGTGCATGTGTGTGTAGCCCTGTGGCCGGTGTGTTTACAGGGTAAGTCAGAGCGACGTGACCGACAGCTGAGTCACCAGTTTCACTAGACCTCATGTTTACATACAGTCGGGTTGCATCACCTGTCTTCCCTTTCCTTTATGGCTTCAGACACACCTAATGTTAGCGCGTGCAGCAGGTGTGTCCAAGGTGAGCCCCGCCTACTGCCCAAAGCCAACTGGGATAGGCTCCAGCCCCAGTGACCCCACACAGAACAGGGGTGACAGGAAACAAAGGAATGCCTGAATAAATCCTCTGAGCTCACATAAAGTCAGGACAGAAATGCGGACGTCGTTCCTGACCCTCATGCACAGATTCCTCAGGTGTGTCTGGTGACCCATTGAATCCCCACAATCCATTTCTGCTGAGTGTTTCTTGTCTTGCAGTTCCCCACCATGCTGAGTGTTAGTGTTGCATGTTTGCGCTGCAGGCTTGTGTCCACACGGAGTACTCAGTTGTTTGAATGCTGCTCTTCACCTCACTGTTTCTCTAGATGGCTCCAGACTTTCAGGAGACCAGACCTCGCAACTACGTCCTGTCTGCCAGCGCGTCTGCGGTAAGGACACCACTGTGCGTCGAGGACAGAAGCAAAGTAGTCTACGTCTGCAGACGCAGACCAGGATGATAGATGCTTGTTTTGTCGTGGCTTTTGTTCATGGCTGTTAGAAACGAGGTCATGCACCTCCTAGAAAGCAGTGGTGTGTCGTTTGTGTATTTGTGCGCATGTGCACAAGCATCCCCAGCTCCTAGAACCCCTGAACCCAAACCAGTGAAGACCAGTGAAGGCTCTGTGGAAGCTGGTGAACCTGTTGGAGCATTCCATAACTCTCCCAGTCTTCCTTTGCTCGTATCCCAGCTGGTCTTAGATTCACAAAAAATATATACGGACCCGTGAAGTTAATGAGGTCAGTCATTAGATATTTGACCTTTGTACTGTTTGAAACTGGGGATAGTGTATGTTAACATGGGTCTCGCAGACCTGAATCTCTGAGCGTTTCGTTATTACTATAAGTGTTTTCCAACACTTTTCAGGTCCATGTATTTTAACACACACACCAGCTGCTGTGGAGTGGGGGTGTGAACTGAGGGCTGCATGCCAGACATCTGTGTCACGTCTGATACTAGACAGGGACCAGCGTTGCACACCACTGACTAAGTGTTTGACAGCGTGTGGATGTTGTTCATTAACTGTCTGTTTCACCACTGACTGATTGGTGTGGTCAGACGCCAGCAGGGAAGTCCTGGTCTGTCCCATATACCAGTGTGGGGGTGTGGGTGGGGGTGTGGAGTCAAACCCCTGGACAAGAACTACAAAGGATCCTAGTATCACTCATTTTCAGGCCTCTCTCATACCAGAGAAAAGGTGGAGTCTGCAAGAGATGATGAAATGATTCCTTATTAGGCGCTGAAATAAATCTGTCACGTCCCCTAAATACTAAAATAAGGACCACATCTTGAGGGTGGAGGTTACAACTGGGTTATTTGAACAGCCAGAGGGGTTGATCAGAACAGGAGAGACGACTGGAGCCCTCATGGAAGATGAAACTCACTGCTGCTCTGCTCCACGATAGATATGATGAATTAAACCAGAATTCCCATTTTTGGTTGTGTGCTCCCCAATAGTACAGTTGGAAATTTGACAGAGACAAACAACCATTTACAGTACATCTCTAAAGAATAGATGTACATTTTCTGGGTGTCTTTTCAGACAAAACAGAAATAGTTTTAAAAATATTTACTCAGAATAGGGGAAAACAGTGGAACAATATTCAACATAACAGTGTTGGTTCTTTCAGTAAGCAACAGATAAACATCCTCATCCTTGGAAATCAGTCTAAGTAAAGATAGTTACGGGGAGAAAAAAGCTGGAAAGAGTGAGGGTATTCTAGTAATCCCTTGTTACTTACAGTTAATGCGTTCCAGGACCATTCACAAAAAACAAAATTCCGTGATATGGTGACAAAGTATTTATCTTATTATTTAGTGTAATTTAGAAGTTTCTGAACCCCCCCATACTGATATTAAACCACCTTCTATCTGTATTACCTTTAAAACACTCTGATAGTCTGTTTAAAGCACTTTAGTTTTTAAGAAAAGTCGCAGGAGGAACTGTGAGTCTCGGAACGCTGTGCACACATGGATGCTGTCGGCCAATAGAGTGCAAGTACGGCATCACGTGATTACCTACTACAAATCTGCGATGTAGTGAAGAGTCTTGAAGCGTGAGTGTAGCGGGGGATTACTGTATTGTGACAGGATTCTGTAGTGACGTCGCTGCATTGAAGGTATTTTAAGGTGGATGATGGGCTGATGAACTTGTAAGGTCAGGGGATTCAGAGAAGAGCAGTTACTCTTGCAGATTTTTACTTTATATCTGAAAAATGAGCCAAATCTCTAAAAGACAGCTACACTACCAAGTGTGGAAACGTTATAACCTGAAACATATGTCAACAGATCGTCAGCATAGAGGGAAAGCCCTAATGCAGAATCCCAGTAAAAGTGGAAGAGGTCCCCAGATAGATTGAGATCGCTGTGCTACTAATGAAATCTATGGAGGGGGTGCAGCCCGTTTTTGTTGGGTGTCGCAAGACGGGGTGTAAAACCCAGAGTCAGTGCAATTCATGGAGATGCTAAGTTGTGGGGATGAATGAACGAGGCCAATCCAGAAAAAAACTATCTTTGTGGCATTAGCTGACATTATCTGACGTCACAACGGGAGTGTGTTTATGATGGTGCAGATATTATAGAACATTTGGCACCTTCATAAACCAGTTTGTTAATTTGAAACTACAGATGGAAGAATGTTTCACAAGGAAAGAGCCAGAGCCTCAGCATCCATACTTATTATTTGTTCCAGGGTTCGGGTTTGCGTGAGCAGAGTTATGGAGGCTTGTCATGAAGGAGGGACAACAATTCATTCTACACAGAATGCAATAGCAGACTGATTCCCTCTACTGTCAGGGATGTGTGAAGTTTATTAGACTGTTTATTAGAGAAATTGAGACCGTCAAAGAAAGCCTTCATTGGATTTTATGTATCTGTATTTTTGTTGAAAGCCGAATCCTTTCTTTGACAAGAGAGTGAATATAAACATGTTTTTTTAATATAAAATTGAATGTATTTACTCCATCCTAAACCTGACACTGTGGAGTGGATCTTACCGTGTGAAAATGACTGTCTTAGTCTACGTTCAAGACGTCACACCAGAGTGTCTCTTTTCCTCTTTTACTGCCTGTCGGGACGGATCAGCTCTGGAGTGAGGAAGTGGAAAAGGTGAGTCACCACGTGCTTCATGTCATCACCAGACACTGGTGTTACAGCGTCTGTTGGAGTCGTACAGCTCTGGGTCTGCCCTCTGCTGATACGGTTATGTAAGCTATTATTCTCCAACCTGTCTCAGGATTCCATGTCACCGATGCTGTTTCTGCTGTTGTAGGCTGAACACGAGCTCCGCGTCGCCCAAACGGAGTTTGACCGCCAGTCCGAGGTCGTGCGGCTGCTTCTGGAGGGCATCAGCAGCACACATGTACGTGGGTCACATCCCCGCCTGCTTCAGGGGGGGCGTTCACACCGGACGCGTTCACACCGGACACGTTCACACCGGTCGCGTTCACACCGGACGCGTTCACACCGGACACGTTCACACCGGTCGCGTTCACACCGGACGCGTTCACACCGGACACGTTCACACCGGACACGTTCACACCGGACTCGTTCACACCGGTCGCGTTCACACCGGACACGTTCACACCGGTCGCGTTCACACCGGTCGCGTTCACACCGGACGCGTTCACACCGGACGCGTTCACACCGGACACGTTCACACCGGACACGTTCACACCGGTCGCGTTCACACCGGACGCGTTCACACCGGACGCGTTCACACCGGACGCGTTCACACCGGACGCGTTCACACCGGACACGTTCACACCGGTCGCGTTCACACCGGACGCGTTCACACCGGACACGTTCACACCGGACACGTTCACACCGGACACGTTCACACCGGTCGCGTTCACACCGGTCGCGTTCACACCGGACACGTTCACACCGGACGCGTTCACACCGGACACGTTCACACCGGACACGTTCACACCGGTCGCGTTCACACCGGTCGCGTTCACACCGGACGCGTTCACACCGGACGCGTTCACACCGGACGCGTTCACACCGGACACGTTCACACCGGTCGCGTTCACACCGGACACGTTCACACCGGTCGCGTTCACACCGGTCGCGTTCACACCGGACACGTTCACACCGGGCTTGGAAAGGAAATTCTTTAAATTGAAATTCCAATCCCTGAATTAGTCCCTGCAACAATGAGTCAAATTTACAGACAGAAATGGAGAAAATGAAGAAAGAAGGTCTAACTTAACAAGAACCAGAAACTTTCATAAACCTTTAACATTTGACATTCTAACCAAGATTACAGAAATCTTCCCATCCAGAATATTACTGACATGGAGGGATGAGATGATTTGTTGATTAATTAATCTTGAGAAATTAGTCACCAACTTTGATGATCTTTGAAGTGTTTTGTGTTTTGATCACCAAATTTCCAAGTCTGTTGCCTTTTTTGTGGTCTCTGTGTGTAAATGAGGGTCATTGATGGTGTTACTTTGGGCTCTGGGGACTTGTGAACTTCTGACTGTGCTTCTCACTGAGGGTTGGCTTGTGTCTTTTCAAAGGTGAACCACCTGCGCTGTCTGCATGAGTTTGTGGAGGCGCAGGCGGCGTACTACAGAAGGTGTCAACTCCACATGCAGGACCTCCAGAAGGAGCTGGGAAGGTAACGACCACCTGCATCACGCCTGCTGTTTATCAGAATGATCAGCTATGTGGTTGGGCGTGACCGATCTGCAGACTTCAATCTGTCTTCCTAATGACACTTCCAGGGATCACAGCAACATTCCACACTCTCCTCAGTGAAGTAATGGTGTGTTTGCTCATGTGCAGTCTAGTCATCATTGCTCTAACATGCACACACACTTAGCCTACAGCCTCCATGATTTTGTGTAAAACTCCCACACGACAAGAACACTGCCTGGCAAAAACTCTTGTTCTCCTTTTCAACCGCTGGCCCGGATCTGGAGTCAGCAGTTTGTGTCAGGAAGTCGAGATACTTCTCTGCCCAGCTACGTCCATCAACTCTTCTAGGGGAATCCCCAGGTGCTGCCAGGCCAACCGAGAGATATAGTCTCTCCAGCGAGTCCTGTGTCGGCTTCTACTTCCCTTCCCAAATGGATATGCCTGGAATATTTCCCTAGGAAGGCATCCAGGGGCCATCCGGCCCGGATGCCCAAACCCCTTTAGCTGAGTCCACTCAATGTGGAGGAGCAGCGGCTCTACCTTGAGCATTGCCCCAATGTCTGAGCTCCTCACCCTACCTGTAAGGCTGAGGTCATCCACCCTGTGGTTCCATTTTTCCCTCACTCATGAATAAACCCAAGAGATACTTGACCCCTCTTACCCGGAGTTGGCACTATGCCCTTTTTTGGCTGAGAATCATGGTGTCAGATTTAGAGGTGGTGATCGTCATCCCGGGGACATTCATTTTAAGAGGTTGATTCAAATCAGGTCTGTGATTGTGTACTGGTGTAACTTTATTAATGAGAGAAAATTAATACTTGGACTCATGAGCAAAAACACAGAAATGAGAAACGTCTGTCTCCCGGTTATGGTCTTATGGTTGCATCGGTTGCATCAGCCTACTGGGAAGGCTGCATTTTATGCTCCAGGACTATTTTGGTATTGGTTTTTAATACCCAATATAGTTTTGATTTTGAGTCATTAGTGAGACCTGTGATAAATTGTGTGAGACGATGGTCCCTATTCAAGCTTAAACCACTGTTTTGTTATTTGTCCCGATCTGCCTGAACACTCTTTCTTTCAACAATTCAAACAAGAAATAATAAAACTATCAGACCGGTACCTTTTGATCTGGGTTTCTATATTCTGAACACACATGCGTCTGTTTCCCCTCAGGCTTCCCAATGCTTTTGCCCTGAACTCCACTCACTGTGTGACGACTGCTGGTTCTCCATCAGACACAGTCAGCAGCCCCGTGGAGACAGACACACTGAAGATAGAGGAGGTTCAGGCACCAGCTACTGGAACCCGCAAGGCCAAAGTCCTTTATGATTATGACGCGGCTGACTCCAGTGAACTGTCCCTGTTAGCAGATGAGGTGAGCTCTCATCAGGACTCTGCCACCGTCTGGTTGTTCACATGTGGCCAATGGCCACACATCTGATGGGATGTATGAGCTGCTGGTTTGGATGTGGTTTGCAAAATACCCAGGTTCTCTCTAATACAGTTTAATATGCGAATTAAAATAAAGATGTACATGTATGAAGAACACGCAACCTACCACATGCAGGACCTCCAGAAGGAGCTGGGAAGGTAACGACCACCTGCGTCACACCTGCTGTTTATCAGAATGATCAGTTATGTTGTTGGGCGTGACTGATCTGCAGACTTCAATCTGTCTTCCTAATGACACTTGCCCGATACCATGATTTTGTGTAAAACTCCCACACGACAAGAACACTGCCTGGCAAAAACTCTTGTTCTCCTTTTCAACCGCTGGCCCGGATCTGGAGTCAGCAGTTTGTGTCAGGAAGTCGAGATACTTCTCTGCCCAGCTACGTCCATCAACTCTTCTAGGGGAATCCCCAGGTGCTGCCAGGCCAACCGAGAGATATAGTCTCTCCAGCGAGTCCTGTGTCGGCCTCTACTTCCCTTTCCAAATGGATATGCCTGGAATATTTCCCTACGAAGGCATCCAGGGGCCATCCGGCCCAGATGCCCAAACCCTTTTAGCTGAGTCCACTCAATGTGGAGGAGCAGCGGCTCTACCTTGAGCATCTGAGCTCCTCACCCTACCTGTAAGGCTGAGGTCATCCACCTTGTGGTTCCATTTTTCCCTCACTCATGAATAAACCCAAGAGATACTTGACCCCTCTTACCCGGAGTTGGCACTATGCCCTTTTTTGGCTGAGAATCATGGTGTCAGATTTAGAGGTGGTGATCGTCATCCCGGCCGTTTGACACATGGCTGCACATGGTCGTGAGCCTTCTCCAAGTCCAAAAAGCACACACTGGTTGGGCAAATTCCCATGCTTTCACCAGCGTCCTGGAAAGAGTCAAGAGCTGTTCCAATGTTCCACATCCAGGATGCAAACCACATCAGTCATCTTGGATCTGAGACTCAACTAATAACTGGGCTCTCCTCTCCAGTACCCTAGACTAGGTTTTCCTGTGGAGGCTGAGCATTGCGATCCACTTATAGTTGGAACAAACTGCAGTAACCCCACTTAAAAAGATGAATCATTATCAGTCTGCCACTCCAGTGGCACTCTACCCGTGTCAACCATTACAGCCCTACAACACCCAGAGCCTTGAGATGCTCAGGGCAGATTTCAACCACCCCTTGGGCTGTGGTGCCGTCCCCCCTACAAGCCGCTCATTTAGGGGAGCACCTGGTTGGAGCTGCTCGCCGCTCTACCTTCCACTACAGACCCCCTTGTGTGTGGTTGTGTTTAATGTAGATTTAAGTAATTAATTAGATTTAGTTCATTTCCATCTTATTCTCAGGGTAGATCTGGTTTCTATATGTTGTGTCTTCTGTTGTGAAGATCTGTTGCCGTGCTCTTGTTGTTTGCCTGTGGTCATGACTCATGTTCATCCCCTCTGTGTTCCAGCTAATTACAGTTTACACTGTGCCAGGAATGGACTCCGATTGGCTGATTGGAGAGCGAGGAAACCAGAAAGGAAAGGTGCCTGTGACGTACCTGGAGCTGCTCAGCTAAAGTAAACTGAAGTACAGTCAGAGGGTACTGAAGTACAGTCAGAGGGTACTGAAGTACAGCCAGAGAGTACTGAAGTACAGCCAGAGGGTACTGAGGTGTCGTTCCAGACCAGTCCCAGTTGGGGATGCTTACTATTCCCTTTTGATCTATTTATTGTTGTGGTTGGCTAACGCTGCCGTGACTCACATTCCTCTTGTGTTCCTGCTGTTGTTCATTAATTTATTGACCCCTGACCTCCGATGGAAGTCATTCTGCTCTAACTTGACCCTGATGTCTTATTCCTGCTTACTGCCACGTCCAACAGAAGCATGAACTTCCACTGGTGTGGATTCATGACATGAATCTTTACGTTCTTCATGTTCTTGACCTCACACACACCAGAAGACTGAAGATGTCCCCATCCACACTGGACACACTCCCATCCTAACTGCCTTAAGGTGACGGGATCAATTCCCAGCTCCTGCAAACCACAGAATGTACAGATGTAGTGTAAACCACACCCAGCATGCACGACTGTCACGCACTCTGATGATGTCACACACTCTGATGATGTCACACACTGATCACACAGAATGTGTGACTTCTGCTTGTCTGACACTGTCAATTTAGTGCTGCATGTGCTATAGCGTGTGTGTGTGTTTGTGTGTGTGTGTGTGTGTGTGTGTGTGTAGGCTTCATACAAGCCCTGATGAGCCTGTTGTCGGTTTATGATAATTCCATCCAGTAGAGAACTAACAGCATGTCTTTTAAAGTGTCTTCACGTGTCCCAGTGTGATTCGTTCCCGGTGTGATTCTGTCCCGGTGTGATTCTGTCCCGGTGTGATTCTGTCCCAGTGTGATTCGTTCCCAGTGTGATTCGTTCCCGGTGTGATTCGTTCCCGGTGTGATTCTGTCCCAGTGTGATTCGTTCCCGGTGTGATTCTGTCCCGGTGTGATTCTGTCCCGGTGTGATTCTGTCCCAGTGTGATTCGTTCCCAGTGTGATTCGTTCCCAGTGTGATTCTTTCCCGGTGTGATTCGTTCCCGGTGTGATTCTGTCCCAGTGTGATTCGTTCCCGGTGTGATTCTGTCCCGGTGTGATTCTGTCCCGGTGTGATTCTGTCCCAGTGTGATTCGTTCCCGGTGTGATTCTGTCCCGGTGTGATTCGTTCCCGGTGTGATTCTGTCCCGGTGTGATTCGTTCCCGGTGTGATTCGTTCCCGGTGTGATTCTGTCCCGGTGTGATTCTGTCCCGGTGTGATTCTGTCCCAGTGTGATTCGTTCCCGGTGTGATTCTGTCCCGGTGTGATTCGTTCCCGGTGTGATTCTGTCCCGCTGTGATTCTGTCCCGGTGTGATTCGTTCCCGCTGTGATTCTGTCCCGGTGTGATTCGTTCCCGGTGTGATTCTGTCCCGGTGTGATTCGTTCCCGCTGTGATTCTGTCCCAGTGTGATTCGTTCCCGGTGTGATTCTGTCCCGGTGTGATTCGTTCCCGGTGTGATTCTGTCCCGGTGTGATTCGTTCCCTGTGTGATTCGTTCCCGGTGTGATTCTGTCCCGGTGTGATTCGTTCCCGGTGTGATTCGTTCCCTGTGTGATTCTGTCCCGGTGTGATTCTGTCCCGGTGTGATTCTGTCCCAGTGTGATTCGTTCCCGGTGTGATTCTGTCCCGGTGTGATTCGTTCCCGGTGTGATTCTGTCCCGGTGTGATTCGTTCCCGCTGTGATTCTGTCCCGGTGTCATTCTGTCCCGGTGTGATTCTGTCCCGGTGTGATTCGTTCCCGCTGTGATTCTGTCCCAGTGTGATTCGTTCCCGGTGTGATTCTGTCCCGGTGTGATTCGTTCCCGGTGTGATTCTGTCCCGGTGTGATTCGTTCCCGGTGTGATTCGTTCCCGGTGTGATTCTGTCCCGGTGTGATTCTGTCCCGGTGTGATTCTGTCCCAGTGTGATTCGTTCCCGGTGTGATTCTGTCCCGGTGTGATTCGTTCCCGGTGTGATTCGTTCCCGGTGTGATTCTGTCCCAGTGTGATTCGTTCCCGGTGTGATTCTGTCCCGGTGTGATTCTGTCCCGGTGTGATTCTGTCCCAGTGTGATTCGTTCCCGGTGTGATTCTGTCCCGGTGTGATTCGTTCCCGGTGTGATTCGTTCCCGGTGTGATTCTGTCCCGGTGTGATTCTGTCCCGGTGTGATTCGTTCCCGGTGTGATTCTGTCCCGGTGTGATTCTGTCCCAGTGTGATTCGTTCCCGGTGTGATTCTGTCCCGGTGTGATTTGTTCCCGGTGTGATTCTGTCCCGCTGTGATTCTGTCCCGGTGTGATTTGTTCCCGCTGTGATTCTGTCCCGGTGTGATTCTCTCCCGGTGTGATTCTGTCCCGGTGTGATTCGTTCCCGCTGTGATTCTGTCCCGGTGTGATTCGTTCCCGGTGTGATTCTGTCCCGGTGTGATTTGTTCCCGGTGTGATTCTGTCCCGCTGTGATTCGTTCCCGCTGTGATTCTCTCCCGGTGTGATTCCACCTGATCTTGCATTACTAATTTGTCTCAGTGTGTACCTGATTTTCCTTCAGCAAGATGAATAAATAAAGATGGGCTGATTTGATCAAATGTTAATAGATTTCATTTACTGTGTGAAGCCAGGCCGGATTGGTTCCGGTTGTCTGGGTGTTCTGGTCCTCAGACCAGCGGGGGACGCTGTCGGCACTACTCCTGCTCTAGTGTTGCCCCATCACCAGTGACGTGTGGAGCAGCTCTGCCGTCTGAACCCCCATCCCACCACACCTCGAGGTGCCTCAGCTTGTCAGCAGGATGACAAGCTGAGGCATGATTATGTCATCTTGATGTGTGTGGATAAAAGCGTGTTCTAGTGTGTAAATGGAGGACTGGATAGATGGAAGGATGGATAGATGGAAGGATGGATGGATGGATGGATGGATAGGGTTAAACGAAATAAAGAGTTGGCTTGACCTGTTGATTATAGTTGTCATGCTGCCATTATTTTCATTCTTCGCATCATTTCCTGCTGTGGTTTTAATTAGTTGTGGATCATTTCTGTATTAGACGTGTTCATTCCAAGTGTATTTCTGCAGCTGAGAGCTGTGGTCTCAAGGTCTTGGGTGTCTCAAGGGGCGGTAACCCCGGTGGTCAGGGAAGCCGTCCGACTGAAGAAAGAGGCCTTCAGGGGCATGTTGTCCCTGGGGACTCCTGAAGCAGTTGCAGGGTACCGACAGGCCAAAAGGACTGCAGCCTCGGCTGTGATGGAGGCAAAACAGAGGGTGTGGGAGGAGTTCGGAGAGGCCATGGAGAAGGACTATTGGACAGGGGACCATCCAAGCTGTATACGGCAAGGATGGGACACTGTTGACCTCGACTGAGGAGGTTGTCGGTCGGTGGAAGGAACACTTTGAGGAACGCCTGAATCCAACTACCCCAACTGACCCGTCCTCTGTTGCAGAGGCAGAGCTGGAGGATGATGGGGGATCAGAGTCAATCTCTCGGGGCGAAGTCACCGAAGTAGTGAAACAACTTCACGGTGGCAAAGCCCCGGGTGTTGATGAAATTCGCCCGGAAATGCTGAAGGCTCTGGGTGTTGAGGGGCTATGTCATGTCTGGTGGTGGTGGAGGGGGCGTTTCACATTTCATACAGTGCCTTGCGAAAGTATTGCCCCCCCCGCCCCCCCCAAGAACTTTTTGACATTTTGCCACATTTCAGGCTTCAAACTTAAAGATAACGAACTGAAAATATTTTTCAAGTATCAACAACATGTGAGACACAATCCTGAAGTGGAACCAAATTTATTCAACATTTTACATTGAGTTTACAATTAAACTGAAAAGTAGGATGTACAGAAGTATTGGCCCCTGTTCTCTCAGCTCAGCTAACCGACTCCAGAAGTTCCCTGTTGACTTCTGAATGATCCAGTGTTGACCTAAAAGACAATGACAGTGACCTGTGAGTCATTTGGTCTCACATTTACACGTCCTACTTCTCCGTTTTTTATTTCCAAACACAATATAAAATGTTGAATAAATTTGGTTTCACTTAACGATTGTGTCTCACATGTTGATTCTTGACAAATATTTTCAGTTTGTTATCTTTAAGTTTGAAGCCTGAAATGTGGCAACAAGTCAAAAAGTTCTTGGGGGCCAGTAAATTCGCAAGGCACTGTACGTGACACTTCTCACTTGGATGCACAGAATCAGAAGTCGGACCCCACATGAACATTCATCCAACTTCCTGTCAGCTTGAGCTTGTTCGTTTCCTCCTTGTTCAGCTGAGTTCTTTCTGAATCCTGGAAGTATAGAAGGCTTAAAGAGCTTTACAAATAAAAGTTGATTGAATACAGATATATTCTATGATATGTGTTAATATAATAGAATTGTTCATGAATTCACTAGATGATCTAACATTTTATCTGACAACACATTCATGACACAACAACAACTTCACTTCTGGCTCTCAACGGGAGCAGACGTTTTCCTTCTGTCTCCTGTTGTTGTGCTCTCTGTAACTCACTGACTCTCACTGGGTCTCTGGAATATTAAATGATGAGAGGAAAAGGAAAAGTGGAGGAGCATGAAAGCAAAATATGAAGGATGATCTTGACCAAATCTTCTCTTCTATGGAAAAGTTAAAGAGTGACATCAAAGAAGAGTTAGAAGAAAAGAAAAAAAGTTAAAACCGGTGCTAGATGCCATGGAAGAAATGAACGAAATGAAAAAAATGAAGAAAGATGTGGAAGAAAAAGACCGGTGCATTGTTGTCTTACAAAGAAAGCAACCAAGAATGGATGATTTGGATCAAAGCATTCGTATAAATGATGTGATCATCACTGGCATCAAAATTAAGCCGTGGAATTATGTATGTACATGCTGTGTCCAGGGGAGAGGGAACACGGAGCACAGCACTGACACCAAGACTCTGGAGCAACATGTGATTACTCAACTCATAGGTCTGGAGATAACTATAGATCCAGACCAGACTGAGACATGTTACCCATCACCATCTGGAGGTAGGAGACCACCTGCAGTGTTGATAAAATTCTACAACCGTAAGCACAAGATAGCTCTTCTGAAACGAGGCTTCAAACTGAAAGGAAAAAATGTCTACATTAATGAGAATCTCACTAAAAATCGCTAAAAAATCTCGACAACTGAATAAGAAGGGGCTGATGGACAACAACTGCAGGATCTTCATCAGAACAAAGGGGCTTTCTCTGGACCAGATGAAAACAATGGTGATCAGGAGTGCAGAGGAGTTGGTGAAACACGATCGATAAAGACGGACAAGAGTTGTTACCACACCAAAGATAAGTACAACAATCACTTCAATTTTGAACAAGTCAAGGATTACATAGAACAGTTGAAAAACCAACATCATCAATGTCAGAAACATGTATTAATGAAAAAAAAAACATGGATTTCTGTTTGGAGGGATAACATTAAGTTTGAGACTTTAAAAAGTTTGATATGTGTTAATATAATAGAAAAAACCTTGTTGTTCCCAGGAAGAATATAAACATAGTTTTGCTCTAGGTTATATCTGGTACAAAGGCTAATAACGAAGTGAATAAGGGCATGAAAATCTGTCAAAATTCAACACATGAACTAGTTGAAAACATTTTATGTCTGACTTTGTTGATTACATATTGTGATGTTGGTTGATTCTAGGGGACTGGAATTTCACCAGCCCAATGACTTCTACCGGTCAGCCCTTTACTATTGTTATTGTTGATGTTGTAAATGTGATAAAGGTGTGAAGTCTGTTAAATTAACATATTCAGAAAGAATACAGACTAAATAAAATAAATAACACTAGTTGCTATAGGCAATAGATTAGGAGATCAGTCTCTGCTTTGTTCTCAACAATCAATATCAGGAATTCAGTTGAATTCGTGTCAGCTTTTATCAAAGACCAGAATCCCAGAAAAATCATCATCCTCGTTGGGGCCGCTGTGCCAGACATGAGAGCTCTGGTTGTCTATGAGAGGATTCCCCTGGAGCACACCTGCAGTCAGAAAGTGGCAGTGCCTCCAGTGGTCAGTCCAGCACCTGGAGGTTAACGCCCCCAGTGGTCAGTCCAGCACCTGGAGGTTAACGCCCCCAGTGGTCAGTCCAGCACCTGGAGGTTAACGCCCCCAGTGGTCAGTCCAGCAGCTGGAGGTCGGGTCACTGGGGCAGAAGCTCAGCACCAAAGAACACCTGGTGTTCGTTCCGAATGATGAGACCAGGTTCTGATGAGGTCACCCGCAGGACGCTGTTGGCGTCCAGCTTGAACAAACCCGAGGAGTAGAGGGACTTGGTCCAGTGCTCCAGGCTGCAGCTCACCGTGTCCATCGACGACAGGAGAGGCACGTCGTCACGGTACGCGTCCCGGAAGTAGAGCACCCGGTTCACGAGGTCCAGAGTGTCACAGGACACGACGTCCTGCTCGTAGGTGATCTGCAGGAAGACTCTGTACACGCCGTCTCGGGGGACCACCAGGGCACCCCGGGAGTAGCTGAAGCCCCCATGGCAGAAGGCGTGTCCATTGCGGCTCTCCCAGAACAGATACTTACTATCCGTGGTTCCACTATGAGCATCTGAGCATGGAAGGAAGAACCAGAGCGTGAAGTCAGGAAGGTTACACTTCTCCATCTGATTGTACAAAAGCGTCACGTCTTTAATCAGTAAACATGTTCAGGCCGTCAGTCACCAACGTGTGACGACACCACAACCACGTCCACCCTCCACAACGCCTCTGCGTGTCCACACGGAACCGCTCCTGTGGGTCAGCCTTCGCTCACTTACTTGTTAGCATGGCGCTGGGGTGCCGGGGGGAGTCGCGGATGGCTGGAAGACACGAGACATTACTTTAGACGGGAGCGTCCACGCCGTCCGTCTGGGACAAATGACGAGATTCTGAGCAACAGACTGACCTGCTGAGGAGGCGCTGAAGGGATGCATTGTGGGCTGTCAGGAAACAGACACGTTATCAGGACTTCACCATAACATGAAGAAAAAGTCACACAAAACACAGCAACACGACGTCTGCTGGTTTTACACGCTGCAGTGAGACAACGACGAGTTAGTCTCATGTTATCACCATGACTACGAAAAAGATGCAAAAGCTGGAGATAAACCACAATGAATAAAAAAACTAAACAATTTCTAAAACGGTTTTTTTAAACGACTATCAGGCTTTAACGTGTTGATAAATGTAATATATAATTTTACTACTTTTTTCTTTTTACTTAAACAGTTATGACATCGTTATTAATAAAATCAGTAGAATTAAGTTAGTTTAGTTTTTATATTGTACTAGTGTTAAACTCAATCCTTGCGTCGTTTCTACCATGTATTCTGTTATTACTTTTGCGATGCATAAACGTCATGTTGGGATGCACACGTTGTTCCTGAAGCGCATCCCGGGATGCACTGCTTTCTGGAGGTTAATGAACTCTGGTTAGAATGTTAAAATATTTTAGAGTGAAGTTACTGAACACAACATTCTGTCTCTTTAATGATTAACTTTACATGAAGCTCGAGCCAGAATCTCTTAAAGCTACAGTATTTTTATTCGTACGTTCACCTCATTATTTAACGTCCACACAGGTGGAAAGGGCCCCCCAGGAAAGGACCCCCCTTTCCGCCTGTGCCGCAAACACCGGCTCGTTTTATTGGACTTCCGCCGCGGGTCCCGCGGTGACGGCGGCAAACCGCGGACGTGAAGCGTCCAAGAGAAACGCAGCGTCACCCACGGGGGGAGCGGGACGTTACCTGTCCACCCGGCGGGGGGGGGCCTCGCCCCACGTCCAGCACCGCGACCAGCAGAGCCACGACCAGCGCGATGAGGAGCAGCAGCGCCAGCGCCAGCAGCCGCGCCATCCGCCGGAGCCGCGACTCTCCGCGCCGCAGGACGCGGATCAGGGTGTCCGTCCCGGGGGGTCCGTCCTCCTCCATGGCGTCCGTGTGGCATCCACGGATCAGTCCGCGGCTCCACGCAGAGGCTCCATTTATCACCATGCTGTCGCCCACGTTCAGCGGCAGGAATCTCGATGACTTCCGCCTCCCGGACCAGTCTGACAGAAAGCTGCGGGGGGGACACCAGTCAGACGGAACACACACAAACACACACAAGACGTTCCTCTGTCCCTGAACCACGTGTCACAACAGGGCCATAAAGCCGTCACGTGATGTCCTGTCACCGGTAAAGGACACACCTTTAGTTGACCCCGTCCTTACCCTGAAGACTTCACAGTCCAGGTCCAGGTTTGAACCTGGGTCTGCTGGTGGGTGAGGTCTGTGTGTGTGTGTGTGTGTGTGTGTGTGTGTGTGTGTGTGTGTGTGTGTGTGTGTGTGTGTGTGTGTGTTTGTGTGTGTGTGTGTGTTACAGGGGCCTGTACACACATGTATGCATACCTTTGAAGAATCTTGGTCTTTGGGAATCAGACTAGTGCAGTAATTCCTCGTGCCCACGCGTTTCAACGCTCACGACTTCACTTCATCGTAAATCTTTAGTAGGTAGTCACATGATACCGTACACGCATTCTATTGGCTGACGACATCCTGAAGTGTGCTTCGTTCTGTGAGTCCCGTGAGACACAAAAGTGCTTTAAACAGTCTGTCAGAGTGTTTTAAAGCTAATACAGATAGAACGTGGTTTAATATCAGTATGGGGGGCTGGGGGGGTCACAAACATTTAAATTACCCTAAACAATAAGATAGTTTGTCGCTCTATCGCAGAATTCGTTAATGGCGTGTGGTTCCTGGAACTCATTAACCATGAGGAACGAGGGATCACTGTACTAATAATGTTAACGTGAGCCACAGGCCACAGATCTTGAACCTGAACCCCCCTCACAGCTGGGGGGACCCTGATGTGGGAACACAGTTTTGAAGAGGCTCCACTTCCATCGCTTCACTGAATCCCCGCCCCCTCCCATCTGCTTCAGATTAACATCTGACTTCTTGAAGCCATGCTGGATGTGGCCCCCCAGCTCTGGATGGAGCCCACCAGAGGATCCAGCAGCTGATTGGTGAGAACCTGGTAACCACAGCTGACACTTTTCCCAACCCAAAGTGAGTCACGGCTTCATGGGGCGGAGCCCAGGATGTGGAAACGCACCAACACCAACAGAGGGTTGGATGAAGGCGTGGGACAAACAAACCTCATTGAACCTCATCTTTCACTTGACATTCACACTCCAGACATGGGAAACAGGACGACAGCTGAACCCATTTTATTGGAGAGTTGACTGACTGGGGTTTATTTACATCGTGGACTTCTTGGTTCTAAATGCTGGAAGCTGCATCTCAGTCCTGCAGCTGTGGAGGAATCCACTGAAATAAGAGCTGAAGACAGAAAGTTGTGGGCTCACTGTGACGGTGCACCTGGAGATGGAAGCAGGTCAGTCTACCTGTACAGTAACGCAGCACCAACCACATTCACCTGCATGGACAGAAGTCATATTTACAGTGATCACATGGAGTACCTGAGGAGTTAGTTCATCATCAGCTCTACTCACTGTGGTAAATGAAGCACATCTATGCAATGATTAACAAAATATAGGATCCATGTCCAAAGTCGGATCTGTTCTACAGCGACCCAGTGTGGGTGTTCATGAGTGTTCATGAGCGGCTATGCAAATCAAGTTTATTTACATTCAACACAAAATACGAAGTTACTTCAGCCTAAGAACCATCCAATCCCTGAGCACCACCAGGGTCACGACCCTTCCACCAATTACACGGCGCTGGAATACAGCCTTCATGATGTCAGCAGAGTTCCAAAGGTTCTTCTGTTCAGGCCAAAATCTCCATCAAGGCTCCATGACCAGACTCCAAGATGTTCACCACCGGAGGGTTTCCAGGAGCTCAGATCCATGTGGATCAGAACCAGTGGACCAGAACCAGACATTCTGGTGGTTCTTTGGAGCCATGAAACCAAACCGAACCCAGTGGTTCTTCGGGATCAGAGCTGGAATAAATGAAGCTGATGCTGAAGAGGAACACCCCCCCTTCAGTGAAGCATTGTGGGAGCTGCTCTGCTTCCTGTGGGGGGGTGGAAGGGGGTCAGATGGAAGATGGATTCCATCAAGTATCAGGAAACCCGATAAGAAAACGTCTTTGAAGCTCAGACATCATTGGATGTTTCAAAAGCACAATAATCTCAGACCTCAAAGCCCACCAGGACCTGGTGTCACAGGCACCTGACTGGGAGCTAAAGAGAATCTCTGGTGGGACTTGAAGACTATCACAGCAGGCAAACTAGGATTCTTACAGAACTTGAGGCCTCTGTCGACGAGGCATGGGCTCAGATTCCTCAGGAACACTGCCAGAAGCTGATTCTGGGTCTGCTTCAGCAGGTCAGAGCAGCCAGAGGGTCTCTGTAAGACCTCCAGATACTGACCATGAAAGGTTGGATCATTAGCGTGCAGCAAATACTTTTTTTTTAAATCCAGAAAAACTACTTGTTATATGGTGAATATCAATTTAAACTGATTTCATTTGACTATTGAAAACTGGACTTTGCCTATAAACCTGATATACAGTGTGTGGTAAATTATTTTGCTTCCTGTCAGGTGGTTTAAGTCAATAACACCAGGATGGACTCTGGAGAACACTTCACCTCCACATATCTGAGATCTTCTCGTAGCCTGTTCACTAACGTAATTCATCTTTTGCTGAGGTCGGCAGCAAAGAACGGGTTGGACTACAAGGGCATTCTGGTGGTTGATGCAACACTAGTGTGAGTCACTGTAGTGTAGTAGTGTCAAGTGGTGAGAGTTTATTGTTGCTTTAAAACAGACACTCCTCTTTGATAGTTCAGGTGAGCTGGCACGTTATCTAGAGACAGGAAGCTATGAACAAAAACAGGAGGTGGGTGGAATGCTCGTGCCAGCACTTTCTCCACCCCTTGGAGTCTGTCCAAAACACACAACTGTACATGGAAACACACTGGCCAGTACCATTCAACAGCACGGAGGGTAGAACACCATGAACATATGCATCACACATGTGCAGCATCTCTCCCTAGAAGGAAACACCAACCAATAAATAAAAACTGAATAAAATTAAATAACAATCATTGTCTCAATTTAAGATCACTATTCACATGATCCCTTATAAATTAAACAGTCAAAAGTCCTTTTCTTAAACACGCCTGAATTGTCCGGATGTCCTGTAAACATCGCTACCCCCCTCGTCTGCACATCGGTGCCCTCTGCAGGCTGAACGCCGCCATAGCAAAACGTCAAAGCAATCATAAACGTATTTGTTTTCCATCTTCATCACATGGTTACTTGATGTCACTGAGCAGTGATGTGAAATGATGTCGACCAGCAGGGTAACAAGCATACATGAAGGAGCTTTGGGTTTCCAGCAGCTTTGCGTCGTCTGTGTTTTCAGTCTGGGGTGGGGGGCTGCTAGGCCTTGTAGCAGTTGCCCTGTGTGGTGAGTGCCAGCTGCCCATTGGGCGCCACCTCATTGGCCTCGTCCTCCAACAGGCCTGACACGTCAGCGTTGGGGATGCTGTCATGATAGCTGCTGAAGCTGATGTTGTCCTCTTTCAACTCGATGGTCCAGAAGGGGGCGTTGAGTTTACGGTTCTGGTACTCCCGGTAGGTGTAAACCCCCCCGACGAAGCCCAGCAGCAGCAGCACCACCAGAATGATGACGGCCAGGATGATGATGTTGAACTGTGTCCAGGACACCTCCGTCAGGGCGGCGGTGGTGTTGTCAGTGGGGCTGCTCAGGCTGGCCAGCGAGGCTTGGGTGGTGGCGGTGCTCAGAGTGGCACTCATATTGCTGCCCCACGGGGCAAACGGAGGGCCCTTTGCTGCGGGGGTCAAGGTGCTGGTGTTGGGAGTCGAGGGGATGGGTGTACTCGTTGGGATTTCCTTTGTTGCTGTAACTCCTGGTGTGGGAACAAGCCGGACAGCTGCAGAGAGGAAAGCATTGGAAACGTTAGAAAGGCTTCACTTCACAGGGCGACACGTCAACATCACAGCCGTGATGGTAATGGTCACCATCGTACGAGGAAGCATTTAGTTCCCAGTCTGGTTCCATTGTTGGGTACTGATTTGTCTGGGTGAATGGACTGAGTCCCACACACTTCATGCTGTCAAACTGTGCATCTTTTACTTTAATGCGCTGTGTGTGATTGGACGAATACAAGAACAACTACCTCAGTCTTCTAGAAGGGAAATACCCTAGTTTAAAAATGAGTTAAAGAGGTGATGTGAAGAGGAACCGGTGTGTTCCAGAACATGCCTGAGGCGTGATTCAATGATGATATAGTGCAGCAGCAACGCCTCGTTGCCTCTGGTCATGCACACCAGTAAGAAGACAAATACCGTTACGCGTCACATCTACAGAAAGACAACCAGGAGACTCTGAACGTGCTGATATTCCTTTAACTGTGTTCTTACAGAGTGGGCACAGACGTCTCTGAGATGGACAACGAATAAAATCCAATGTGATCTGCAGCTCCTCTCAACATTTACTTCTCTGCTCCTGACAGGAAGCTGAAAGGCTTTGTGTCCATTTAGACTTCAGAGTTTGAGGTGAAAAAATTGAAAGCAAATCATTTTGGATGTTCTGACATTTTGATAGAGACTCCGTGTTTTTCACTCGAATGTGGTGAAGAAAGACGTGAAACTAGTGACATCTTGTGGCAGATAAATAGAACTGCCTTTTAGTGCAGGTGGTGTTCTACATCACGTAGGGTGTGTTCTACGTACCCTGTTACTGCAGTCATGTTAAAGGAGATGTCCAATTGTACTCTAAGACAGCGGTCCCCGACCACCGGGACGCATCCCGGTACCGGGCCTCTAGGAACCAGGCGGCACAGAACATTTGAATTCTTCTTTTTTTAGTATCGGTCTAAAGATGTTTTATTTTGAAAAGTGACTTTTGGGCGGAATGACACACAGACGAATGCCTGCACCTGTGCCTCTTGACAGGTCTGGGTCATGTGACAGGTTACCAGCCGTTACCCCAGACTGAAGCCCACAGCTGTTCCAGTGATGTGGATTAAAATCCAGCAGAATATCCTGAGACCCCCTGAAGCAGTGAAACCTGCTTCATTCCAGCCTCCTGTCTGAGAGACCAAACAAACCAAACCATACATCACGTATGTACCGACCACGGGTCCTGACCCTAAATCTTACCTGGACGTGTGCAGTTATGGGCTTTGGCATCGCCAAAAAAGCCTGGAGCACAGAACTGGCACTGGGCTCCAGTGGTGTTGTTGATGCAGTGAAGGCAGTGGCCAGTGTCCGGGTGACAGAGCTGGCCGGGGCCCCGGGGGTCTGCATTCCCACTGCAGTCACAGGCAACACAAACCCCTGAGGCTTTGAAGAAGCCGACGCTGCACTGGTCACACTGTGAGCCGCTGTGCTGGGGAAGGCACTGGTCACACACTGGGAGGCCACTGGAATCTGCAGAGGAACAAACACACAAACAGCTAACGTAAGACAGGCCAGGGAAACGCTAAGCAACTCAACACGACACAGCACAACACCACCATGTCTTCATCCTGGAACGTCAGTGCAGCACAGGGTCTGAGGTCTCTGCACTCCATTAATGACAAGACAGGAACTGTTCCAAGTCACATTCCTGTGTTCACTGACGACCCTTTCAGAACTGCTAAAACTCTCTCAGTCTCCACCCAATGAATAACCAGAATGAATTGGTCAGCAAAATAACTAGTATTACGTGAAATGTATTTTTAGTGTCATTAAATTGTAACATTGACTTATTTTCCCCAAAACCCAAACTTGCACTCTGTTCCCCAGACAGTCCTGAGTGAAACAGACTGGCCACTAGGTGGCTCAGGACACCAGCACATCCAACTGGGTCAGACCCAGACTAATGATTCTCCAGAGGTGACAATTTTCTCGGCTGTCAAAGCAACTGGACTTTACTTGTGAATGAAACATAAAATTTCATTGTTCACGTCATTTTTTTCATTCCATGTTTCAGCTTTAGATATAAATAAATATTTAGTACCCATAAATAAATATTTAGTACCCATTGACAACAGAAGAGAAATGTACACAAAGAAGACATCACACTGTTCACAGCCTTAATGAAGAAAAGGTATCATCCATTCTTTACTCCACAGGGTAAGAAACAGACCAATCATGAGGACTGACCGGTGTGGCAGGTGCCGGTGGACGTGGAGTTGGAGCAGGGACACTGTGCACAGGCCTTGGTCAGGTCCAGGTCCGGGCTGCGGTAGAAACCTGGCATACACTCCTCACAGTTGGATCCCTGGGTGTTGTCCTCACAGTTCAGACACACTCCTGGAGGACAGACAAGAACCAAACAGCAAGTCAAGTCTTTCACAGAAATGATCACAACAAAACGCTCCCACTGCTACAGGGATCAGGATGAGTCATTGTTCCACTGTCCGCTGTCCAGGTTGTGCTCACAGCATAGCTGTTACTGATACTAAGAGACACACAGGAGACGTACTGGTACCACTAACCCTGTAGACTGTTGCTCTAGTCACTGTTATTAACCCTGTAGACTGTCGCTCTAGTCACTGTTACTAACCCTGTAGACTGTACCTCTAGTCATTGTTACTAACCCTGTAGACTGTACCTCTAGTCATTGTTACTAACCCTGTAGACTGTACCTCTAGCCACTGTTACTAACCCTGTAGACTGTCGCTCTAGTCATTGTTACTAACCCTGTAGACTGTTCCTCTAGTCATTGTTACTAACCCTGTAGACTGTACCTCTAGCCACTGTTACTAACCCTGTAGACTGTCGCTCTAGTCACTGTTACTAACCCTGTAGACTGTACCTCTAGTCATTGTTACTACTGGGGTTAGGGACTATCTTTAAAGTGAGTTGTGCTAATCCACAGCAGTGATAACCCTGAGCCCAGCACTCCCATCTGCCCTTGTATTATAATGAAGGGACATCTGCCCTTGAAGCTAACACCCACCCCCTTTCACTAGATGGACGTCTGACTGCAGGGGGCAAACAAAGAGAATTCCACCTTAAACCAAGCCAGGCCAGCAACCTCCGGCATCAGACCTTTCATTTCCTTCTGACGTAGCTTCTTCCTGGTTCCTTGATTGCAGCTGGAAATTCTTTCTTTCTTCCTTCCTGTTGTCGCTCCACAGCTCTAACACTGGCTTGAGAGAAACTTGACTTGGGTACTGCCAATGTCCTCTATCACTATAAGAAACCCTTTTGCGGGGTGTCTTGCCTTTGCTTCTCCATTGCACCTTTACTTTAACCTAAGCAGATGAGACTGGTTCACAAACCACTGATTGATCTTCTAGGGTTCAGGGTAGTCTGGCCATGGGTGACAGAGAGGTCCTGTAACCTGCAGTATTTATTGTTTAAAGCTTTAATTAATGTCACCAGACGTCCAGCTACACTGTCTCCTAAATGTTTCACCCCAAACTGATCCTGGTCCTGAGTTTCAGCAGTCTAAAGGAGTTCCACTGAGAACAGGCTGTTTCAAGCCTGCACCATTATTGTGCTAATGAGCACCGCCTGTCAACGCCTGTCACAACCCTAACCCTCTCAAAAACCACTTCCCGGTTCCTTTCATGAAGTCGGTGAAAATGGTGAAATCAGCCGAAGCAGTGTTTTTCGAATCCATTATCTGTGGGTGTGGCTTCCTGTGGTTTAGAGGACCTGAATGCATCGACCTTATCTGCATGTGGTCTGAATGTAACTCCCACAATGCACTGGGTGACTGAATCAATGACTGTTAATGGCAGCGCTGAACAGGGAAAAGTGTGTCCATCTCTAATAAGAAATGAAATGTGTGTCCATCTCTAATTAGGAATGAAACGTGTGTCCACCTCTGATGAAGAATGAAATGTGTGTCCATCTCTAATTAGGAATGAAACGTGTGTCCATCTCTGATGAAGAATGAAATGTGTGTCCATCTCTAATTATGAATGAAATGTGTGTCCATCTCTAATTAGGAATGAAACGTGTGTCCACCTCTGATGAAGAATGAAACGTGTGTCCATCTCTAATTAGGAATGAAATGTGTGTCCATCTCTAATTAGGAATGAAACGTGTGTCCACCTCTGATGAAGAATGAAACGTGTGTCCATCTCTGATGAAGAATGAAACGTGTGTCCACCTCTGATGAAGAATGAAACGTGTGTCCATCTCTAATTAGGAATGAAACGTGTGTCCAACTCTGATGAAGAATGAAACGTGTGTCCATCTCTAATTAGGAATGAAACGTGTGTCCATCTCAGATGAAGAATGAAACGTGTGTCCATCTCTAATTAGGAATGAAACGTGTGTCCATCTCTAATTAGGAATGAAACGTGTGTCCATCTCAGATGAAGAATGAAACGTGTGTCCACCTCTGATGAAACCTGCATCCATCTCTAATGAAACATGACTGGCACGTCCCCCTCCCACACACAACACTTTCCAACATGCAGGCAGACATTTACTGTGACCTTCTTCAGGAATCAGCAGCTGGTGTGATGGGGGGACAGTAGACCTACCTGACTGTGGGTGGCAGTAGTTGGTGTGGGTGTGACACTGGCAGGGTCGGCAGCCAGTGACGCTGAAGTGGAAGAAACCTGGGTGGCATTCGTCACACTTTGGTCCATACACTCCTGTCTTGCACTCACATGTCCCTGAGCTGAAACGGACACGACACATGGAGACGTTGTGAGGGAAGGAAACGTTTCGTGTGACAGAACACCAATCTGGAGCTGTGAGGAGAGCCATGGACCTTCATCTGGACTTCCTGTCTGGCTGCTAAAGCCCTGCGGAGTCCACACCAGGTTTCCTGCCATCCAGCACGTTTCTAAAAGTCGAGGTATGCACATGAAGAACCTGAGACCTCTCCAGTGTGAGGCCTGTAGTCTTCTGAGGGTAGCTGCTGACGTGTCCTCAGAGATGTGAGGTCATGTAAGCTACTTTCTGGCTGGTGGTCTATGGTGATGTTTCTATTCCTACTGTGATAAAGTGGTGTTGAGCATGAAGGCTGTGAGGAGCGCCTGTGTCTTCCTGAAACACACCTGCAGGATGTGAGATGGGAGGTCGACCTCCTCGGGTGGAAGCAGTGGAGTTACCTAGATTTGATTTCTAAAAAAGTAGTTTTGCGATTTTATCATTTGCACATGAACCATGAAGTTTTGTGAATACCACGAAGAATTGTTTCATTTTTAATTTTATCTCACTTTTTGAAACATTTGCTGAAAGCATGTGAAACACACTACGGAAAAAGAAGTGTTTTTAAAACTGTGTGACTGAAGACAGCAGATCTTCCCGGGTCAAGACAAAGACTTGTGTTGTGGCCTGGTCTGACACACCCAGACAAAGGGACAATGGACTCACAGACGTGATGTGGGGACAATGAGGTCCAAACAGCTGAAGTAAATCAGGGCGACACTCAACTCTCTCCCCCAGCAGCAGTGAGGGTCTTTGTCCAAACGGCTGCCTTTCATGCAAATGAGGAGACCAGCAGCTTAGTGGGCTGTGAGTGCTACTGAGGATCAACACACACACACACACACACACACACACACACACACACACACACACACAAACACAGACACACACACACACACACACACACACACACACACACACACACACACACACACACACACACACACACACACACACACACACACACACACAGATGTCCTGTCTCTGTTGACAGTGGGCTGTTGGTTCTTTACAGATGACTTACTGATCGTTGGAGCTCCGATCAGCTCCAGTGTTGATCACTTACACATTATTGATCTGCACACATTTCATTTCTTTGCTCATTCATCTGACTAAATCAGAACTGAGGATACGTATTTTCACCACTGTCATTAAACTAACCAATCGGGATCGTTTCCAGTCCACGATACAACATCCATTCTGGAGACCCATTGATCAGAGAGCCATTGATCAGACAGCCATTGATCAGAGAGCCATTGATCAGACAGCCATTGATCAGAGAGCCATTGATCAGACAGCCATTGATCAGAGACCTGAACAACAACTAGAACACACACTGTTGAGCAAATACTGTCACAACACAGAATTCACTGGGAGAAGTTCCGTTTCCACACAAATACCTGTAACACAATGAACATTCATAACGATGAACACAACACATGTATATAGGTTTGAATATTTCTATTACTGTACTTTAAACTGACATTCTATTTCTAGATGAAATGATCCTCATGTCAATGTGAACAGACACAAAATAAAATCCTGACTGACTGACAACATAATTCAAAGCTGCTCTGCATGCAGGAGGTGAGACGTGTCAGTGGTTTCCTAACAACTCACTAATTAATGATTAATTATTGATGCTTTCACAGCCTCTGGGACGTGGGTTCACTTTGAGAGAACTTTTTGAGAGTGTTTTTCATTTCCAGTTCAGCCCACAGGACTCGTTGGGACACCAGTCTCCAGGGGTCCACAGGAGCAACCTGTCAGGATCCCCGTCCCCCAGAAACAGTGAAACCCTTCATCTGGAGGAAGAGTCTGACAGGAGCGCTCCCCGCTTCTACTGCTCCCCGCTTCTACTGCTAACCGCTTCTACTGCTAACCGCTTCTACTGCTCCCCGCTTCTACTGCTAACCGCATCTACTGCTCCCCGTTTCTACTGCTAACCGCTTCTACTGCTAACCGCTTCTACTGCTCGCCGCTTCTACTGCTCCCCGTTTCTACTGCTAACCGCTTCTACTGTTCCCCGTTTCTACTGCTCCCCGCTTCTACTGCTAACCGCTTCTACTGCTCCCCGCTTCTACGGCTCCCCGCTTCTACTGCTAACCGCTTCTACTGCTAACCGCTTCTACTGCTCCCCGCTTCTACTGCTCCCCGCTTCTACTGCTAACCGCTTCTACTGCTCCCCGCTTCTACGGCTCCCCGCTTCTACTGCTAACCGCTTCTACTGCTAACCGCTTCTACTGCTCCCCGCTTCTACTGCTCCCCGCTTCTACTGCTCACCGCTTCTACTGCTCCCCGCTTCTACTGCTAACCGCTTCTACTGCTCCCCGCTTCTACTGCTCCCAGCTTCTACGGCTCCCCGCTTCTACTGCTAACCGCTTCTACTGCTAACCGCTTCTACTGCTCCCCGCTTCTACTGCTCCCCGCTTCTACTGCTCCCCGCTTCTACGGCTCCCCGCTTCTACTGCTCCCCGCTTCTACTGCTAACCGCTTCTACTGCTCCCCGCTTCTACTGCTACCCGCTTCTACTGCTAACCGCTTCTACTGCTAACCGCTTCTACTGCTCCCCGCTTCTACGGCTCCCCGCTTCTACTGCTAACCGCTTCTACTGCTAACCGCTTCTACTGCTCCCCGCTTCTACTGCTCCCCGCTTCTACTGCTAACCGCTTCTACTGCTCCCCGCTTCTACGGCTCCCCGCTTCTACTGCTAACCGCTTCTACTGCTAACCGCTTCTACTGCTCCCCGCTTCTACTGCTCCCCGCTTCTACTGCTCCCCGCTTCTACTGCTCCCCGCTTCTACTGCTAACCGCTTCTACTGCTCCCCGCTTCTACTGCTCCCAGCTTCTACGGCTCCCCGCTTCTACTGCTAACCGCTTCTACTGCTAACCGCTTCTACTGCTCCCCGCTTCTACTGCTCCCCGCTTCTACTGCTAACCGCTTCTACTGCTCCCCGCTTCTACTGCTCCCCGCTTCTACTGCTAACCGCTTCTACTGCTCCCCGCTTCTACGGCTCCCCGCTTCTACTGCTAACCGCTTCTACTGCTAACCGCTTCTACTGCTCCCCGCTTCTACGGCTCCCCGCTTCTACTGCTAACCGCTTCTACTGCTAACCGCTTCTACTGCTCCCCGCTTCTACTGCTCCCCGCTTCTACTGCTCCCCGCTTCTACTGCTCCCCGCTTCTACTGCTCCCCGCTTCTACTGCAAACCGCTTCTACTGCTAACCGCTTCTACTGCTCCCCGCTTCTACTGCTAACCGCTTCTACTGCTCCCCGCTTCTACTGCTCCCCGCTTCTACTGCTAACCGCTTCTACTGCTCCCCGCTTCTACTGCTCCCCGCTTCTACTGCTAACCGCTTCTACTGCTAACCGCTTCTACTGCTCCCCGCTTCTACTGCTCCCCGCTTCTACTGCTCCCCGCTTCTACTGCTAACCGCTTCTACTGCTCCCCGTTTCTACTGCTCCCCGCTTCTACTGCTAACCGCTTCTACTGCTCCCCGCTTCTACTGCTCCCCGCTTCTACTGCTAACCGCTTCTACTGCTCCCCGCTTCTACTGCTCCCCGCTTCTACTGCTAACCGCTTCTACTGCTAACCGCTTCTACTGCTCCCCGCTTCTACTGCTAACCGCTTCTACTGCTCCCCGCTTCTACTGCTCCCCGCTTCTACTGCTAACCGCTTCTACTGCTCCCCGCTTCTACTGCTCCCCGCTTCTACGGCTCCCCGCTTCTACTGCTAACCGCTTCTACTGCTAACCGCTTCTACTGCTCCCCGCTTCTACTGCTCCCCGCTTCTACTGCTCCCCGCTTCTACTGCTAACCGCTTCTACTGCTCCCCGTTTCTACTGCTCCCCGCTTCTACTGCTAACCGCTTCTACTGCTCCCCGCTTCTACTGCTCCCCGCTTCTACTGCTAACCGCTTCTACTGCTCCCCGCTTCTACTGCTAACCGCTTCTACTGCTCCCCGCTTCTACTGCTCCCCGCTTCTACTGCTAACCGCTTCTACTGCTCCCCGCTTCTACTGCTAACCGCTTCTACTGCTCCCCGCTTCTACTGCTAACCGCAACTACTGCTCCCCGTTTCTACTGCTAACCGCTTCTACTGCTCCCCGCTTCTACTGCTCCCCGCTTCTACTGCTCCCCGCTTCTACTGCTAACCGCTTCTACTGCTCCCCGCTTCTACTGCTAACCGCATCTACTGCTCCCCGTTTCTACTGCTAACCGCTTCTACTGCTCCCCGCTTCTACTGCTCCCCGCTTCTACTGCTAACCGTTTCTACTGCTAACCGCTTCTACTGCTCCCCGCTTCTACTGCTCCCCGCTTCTACTGCTTCCCGCTTCTACTGCTCCCCGCTTCTACTGCTCCCCGCTTCTATTGCTAACCGCTTCTACTGCTCCCCGCTTCTACTGCTCCCCGCTTCTACTGCTAACCGCTTCTACTGCTAACCGCTTCTACTGCACCCCGCTTCTACTGCTAACCGCTTCTACTGCTCCCCGCTTCTACTGCTCCCCGCTTCTACGGCTCCCCGCTTCTACTGCTAACCGCTTCTACTGCTAACCGCTTCTACTGCTCCCCGCTTCTACTGCTCCCCGTTTCTACTGCTAACCGCTTCTACTGCTCCCCGTTTCTACTGCTCACCGCTTCTACTGCTAACCGCTTCTACTGCTCCCCGCTTCTACTGCTAACCGCTTCTACTGCTCCCCACTTCTACTGCTAACCGCTTCTACTGCTCCCCGCTTCTACTGCTCCCCGCTTCTACTGCTCCCCGCTTCTACTGCTAACCGCTTCTACTGCTCCCCGCTTCTACTGCTACCCTCATCTACTGCTCCCCGTTTCTACTGCTAACCGCTTCTACTGCTCCCCGCTTCTACTGCTAACCGTTTCTACTGCTAACCGCTTCTACTGCTAACCGATTCTACTGCTAACCGCTTCTACTGCTCCCCGCTTCTACTGCTCCCCGCTTCTACTGCTAACCGCTTCTACTGCTAACCGCTTCTACTGCTAACCGCTTCTACTGCTCCCCGCTTCTACTGCTCCCCGCTTCTACTGCTAACCGCTTCTACTGCTCCCCGCTTCTACTGCTCCCCGTTTCTACTGCTCCCCGCTTCTACTGCTCCCCGTTTCTACTGCTCCCCGCTTCTACTGCTCCCCGCTTCTACTGCTCCCCGCTTCTACTGCTAACCGCTTCTACTGCTAACCGCTTCTACTGCTCCCCGCTTCTACTGCTAACCGCTTCTACTGCTCCCCGCTTCTACTGCTAACCGCATCTACTGCTCCCCGTTTCTACTGCTACCCGCTTCTACTGCTCCCCGCTTCTACTGCTAACCGTTTCTACTGCTAGCCGCTTCTACTGCTAACCGCTTCTACTGCTAACCGCTTCTACTGCTCCCCGCTTCTACTGCTCGCCGCTTCTACTGCTCCCCGCTTCTACTGCTAACCGCTTCTACTGCTAACCGCTTCTACTGCTCCCCGCTTCTACTGCTAACCGCTTCTACTGCTAACCGCTTCTACTGCTCCCCGTTTCTACTGCTCCCCGCTTCTACTGCTAACCGCTTCTACTGCTCCCCGCTTCTACTGCTCCCCGCTTCTACTGCTAACCGCTTCTACTGCTCCCCGCTTCTACTGCTAACCGCTTCTACTGCTACCCGCTTCTACTGCTCCCCGCTTCTACTGCTCCCCGCTTCTACTGCTAACCGCTTCTACTGCTACCCGCTTCTACTGCTAACCGCTTCTACTGCTCCCCGCGTCTACTGCTAACCGCGTCTACTGCTCCCCGTTTCTACTGCTAACCGCTTCTACTGCTCCCCGCTTCTACTGCTCCCTGCTTCTACTGCTAACCGTTTCTACTGCTAACCGCTTCTACTGCTAACCGCTTCTACTGCTAACCGCTTCTACTGCTCCCCGCTTCTACTGCTCGCCGCTTCTACTGCTCCCCGCTTCTACTGCTCCCCGCTTCTACTGCTAACCGCTTCTACTGCTAACCGCATCTACTGCTCCCCGCTTCTACTGCTCCCCGCTTCTACTGCTCGCCGCTTCTACTGCTAACCGCTTCTACTGCTCCCCGCTTCTACTGCTCCCCGTTTCTACTGCTAACCGCTTCTACTGCTCCCCGCTTCTACTGCTAACCGCTTCTACTGCTCCCCGCTTCTACTGCTTCCCGCTTCTACTGCTAACCGCTTCTACTGCTCCCCGTTTCTCCTGCTAACCGCTTCTACTGCTCCCCGCTTCTACTGCTCCCCGCTTCTACTGCTCCCCGCTTCTACTGCTAACCGCTTCTACTGCTCCCCGCTTCTACTGCTCCCCGCTTCTACTGCTAACCGCTTCTACTGCTACCCGCTTCTACTGCTAACCGCTTCTACTGCTAACCGTTTCTACTGCTAACCGTTTCTACTGCTAACCGCTTCTACTGCTCGCCGCTTCTACTGCTCCCCGCTTCTACTGCTCCCCGCTTCTACTGCTCCCCGCTTCTACTGCTAACCGCTTCTACTGCTAACCGCTTCTACTGCTAACCGCTTCTACTGCTAACCGCATCTACTGCTCCCCGCTTCTACTGCTCCCCGCTTCTACTGCTCGCCGCTTCTACTGCTCCCCGTTTCTACTGCTCCCCGCTTCTACTGCTAACCGCTTCTACTGCTCCCCGCTTCTACTGCTCCCCGCTTCTACTGCTCCCCGTTTCTACTGCTAACCGCTTCTACTGTTCCCCGTTTCTAGTGCTCCCCGCTTCTACTGCTCCCCGTTTCTACTGCTCCCCGCTTCTACTGCTAACCGCTTCTACTGCTAACCGCTTCTAATGCTCCCTGCTTCTACTGCTCGCCGCTTCTACTGCTCCCCGCTTCTACTGCTAACCGCTTCTACTGCTAACCGCTTCTACTGCTCCCCGCTTCTACTGCTAACCGCTTCTACTGCTCCCCGCTTCTACTGCTAACCGCTTCTACTGCTCACCGCTTCTACTGCTAACCGCTTCTACTGCTAACCGCATCTACTGCTCCCCGCTTCTACTGCTCGCCGCTTCTACTGCTCCCCGCTTCTACTGCTAACCGCTTCTACTGCTCCCCGCTTCTACTGCTAACCGCTTCTACTGCTAACCGCATCTACTGCTCCCCGCTTCTACTGCTACCCGCTTCTACTGCTCCCCGTTTCTACTGCTAACCGCTTCTACTGCTAACCGCTTCTACTGCTAACCGCTTCTACTGCTCCCCGCTTCTACTGCTAACCGCTTCTACTGCTCCCCGTTTCTACTGCTAACCGCTTCTACTGCTCCCCGCTTCTACTGCTCCCCGCTTCTACTGCTCCCCGCTTCTACTGCTACCCGCTTCTACTGCTATCCGCTTCTACTGCTCCCCGCTTCTACTGCTCCCCGCTTCTACTGCTCCCCGCTTCTACTGCTAACCGCTTCTACTGCTCCCCGCTTCTACTGCTAACCGCTTCTACTGCTAACCATTTCTACTGCTAACCGTTTCTACTGCTAACCGCTTCTACTGCTCGCCGCTTCTACTGCTCCCCGCTTCTACTGCTCCCCGCTTCTACTGCTCCCCGCTTCTATTGCTAACCGCTTCTACTGCTAACCGCTTCTACTGCTAACCGCTTCTACTGCTAACCGCATCTACTGCTCCCCGCTTCTACTGCTCCCCGCTTCTACTGCTAACCGCTTCTACTGCTAACCGCTTCTACTGCTCCCCGCTTCTACTGCTCCCCGCTTCTACGGCTCCCCGCTTCTACTGCTAACCGCTTCTACTGCTCCCCGCTTCTACTGCTCCCCGCTTCTAATGCTCCCCGCTTCTACTGCTAACCGCTTCTACTGCTCCCCGTTTCTACTGCTTCCCGCTTCTACTGCTACCCGCTTCTACTGCTAACCGCTTCTACTGCTCCCCGTTTCTACTGCTCCCCGCTTCTACTGCTAACCGCTTCTACTGCTCCCCGCTTCTACTGCTAACCGCTTCTACTGCTAACCGCTTCTACTGCTAACCGCTTCTACTGCTCCCCGCTTCTACTGCTAACCGCTTCTACTGCTCCCCGCTTCTACTGCTCCCCGTTTCTACTGCTCCCCGCTTCTACTGCTCCCCGCTTCTACTGCTAACCGCTTCTACTGCTCCCCGCTTCTACTGCTAACCGCTTCTACTGCTCCCCGCTTCTACTGCTCCCCGCTTCTACTGCTAACCGCTTCTACTGCTCCCCGTTTCTACTGCTCCCCGCTTCTACTGCTCCCCGCTTCTACTGCTAACCGCTTCTACTGCTCCCCGTTTCTACTGCTACCCGCTTCTACTGCTACCCGCTTCTACTGCTCCCCGCTTCTACTGCTACCCGCTTCTACTGCTTCCCGCTTCTACTGCTCCCCGCTTCTACTGCTCCCCGCTTCTACTGCTAACCGCTTCTACTGCTCCCCGCTTCTACTGCTCCCCGCTTCTACTGCTCCCCGCTTCTACTGCTCCCCGTTTCTACTGCTCCCCGCTTCTACTGCTCCCCGCTTCTACTGCTAACCGCTTCTACTGCTACCCGTTTTTACTGCTACCCGCTTCTACTGCTCCCCGCTTCTACTGCTCCCCGCTTCTACTGCTCCCCGCTTCTACTGCTAACCGCTTCTACTGCTCCCCGCTTCTACTGCTAACCGCTTCTACTGCTCCCCGCTTCTACTGCTAACCGCTTCTACTGCTCCCCGTTTCTACTGCTCCCCGCTTCTACTGCTAACCGCTTCTACTGCTCCCCGCTTCTACTGCTCCCCGCTTCTACTGCTACCCGCTTCTACTGCTAACCGCTTCTACTGCTACCCGCTTCTACTGCTAACCGCTTCTACTGCTACCCGCTTCTACTGCTCCCCGCTTCTACTGCTAACCGCTTCTACTGCTCCCCGTTTCTACTGCTCCCCGCTTCTACTGCTCCCCGCTTCTACTGCTAACCGCATCTACTGCTCCCCGTTTCTACTGCTCCCCGCTTCTACTGCTAACCGCTTCTACTGCTACCCGCTTCTACTGCTAACCGCTTCTACTGCTAACCGCTTCTACTGCTACCCACATCTACTGCTAACCGCTTCTACTGCTCCCCGCTTCTACTGCTAACCGCTTCTACTGCTCCCCGTTTCTACTGCTCCCCGCTTCTACTGCTCCCCGCTTCTACTGCTAACCGCTTCTACTGCTCCCCGTTTCTACTGCTCCCCGCTTCTACTGCTAACCGCTTCTACTGCTCCCCGCTTCTACTGCTAACCGCTTCTACTGCTAACCGCTTCTACTGCTCCCCACTTCTACTGCTAACCGCTTCTACTGCTCCCCGCTTCTACTGCTAACCGCTTCTACTGCTCCCCGTTTCTACTGCTCCCCGCTTCTACTGCTCCCCGCTTCTACTGCTAACCGCTTCTACTGCTCCCCGCTTCTACTGCTAACCGCTTCTACTGCTCCCCGTTTCTACTGCTCCCCGCTTCTACTGCTAACCGCTTCTACTGCTCCCCGCTTCTACTGCTAACCGCTTCTACTGCTTCCCGCTTCTACTGCTCCCCGCTTCTACTGCTCCCCGCTTCTACTGCTCCCCGCTTCTACTGCTAACCGCTTCTACTGCTCCCCGCTTCTACTGCTCCCCGCTTCTACTGCTCCCCGCTTCTACTGCTCCCCGCTTCTACTGCTAACCGCTTCTACTGCTCCCCGTTTCTACTGCTCCCCGCTTCTACTGCTCCCCGCTTCTACTGCTCCCCACTTCTACTGCTCCCCGCTTCTTATACTGCTACCCAGTAGAAGTCGTACTGGAGCACAAGTGTTTATCTTGGGTGTCTGGTGTCCTAAGTGATCTGTAATCTTGCCCCACCCTGCCCAAAAGGGGGTGTTGTTGTTTTGGTGTGCGTTGTGTCAGGTCTGGATGTTAAGTGGGTCAGTGTTCCAAGAGCTTAGCCCCGTTCTGTAGCGGCTGCTGTAGAGAACCGTTACATCATCCCTGCAGCCTGAATGAATGTGGACTACACCAGTGTCTGCAAGTCGCTCCACGTTCTGCTAGCACCCAAGAACCAACAGGTCCTGACATTTACCAGAATAAATGAGGCAGTTTTCAAGGCGTGACCACGGAGGACCGAGTCAACAGTATCTGCTGCCAGAGACTGTAATGATTAGAACTCACCTTTAATAGAATAGAATAGAATAGAATAGAATAGAATAGAACAGAATAGAATACCTTTATTGTCATCATACACACGTCTACAACAAAATTTTAAAGACAACTCTTGGTGCAAAAGCTCAGGTACAAGAGAACAAGTATGAAAACAAAACACAGGTGAAAGAACAAAGAATCATATCAATATATTTACAAGAGTGCAGGAATGTTCTGAGCAGCAGAGGCTCAGTAGCAGCAGACCCTACAGACAAACTACAGAGTACGTGACTAGAAAAAATGTTCCAACAGCGAGACTTTCAGAGTCCTGTGTTCAGTTCTCTGATCACACTTGAAATAAAACATGTTGGTCAGTCTGGAAGTCAGGGCCTTGATGGACCGGTACCTGTAATTGATGGACCTGTACCTCTACCCTGATGGACCAGTACCTCTACCTGATAGACCTGTACCTTTGCCTGATGGACCAGTACCTCTACCTGATAGACCTGTACCTTTGCCTGATGGACCTGTACCTCTACCTGATGGACCTGTAACTCTCCCCTGATGGACCTGTACCTCTACTCTGATGGACCAGTACTTCTACTTGATAGACCTGTACCTCTACCCTGATGGACCAGTACCTCTCCCCTGACGGACCTGTACCTCAGCCTTGATGGCCCTGTATCTCTCCCCTGATGGACCTGTACCTCTACCCTGATGGACCTGTACCTCAGCTTTGATTGACCTGTACCTCTCCCCTGATGGACTTGTACCTTACCCCTGATGGACCTGTACCTCTGCCCTGGTGGACCTGTACCTCTCCCCTGATGGACCTGTACCTCTGCCCCGATGGACCTATACCTCTGCCCTGATGGACCTGTACCTCTCCCCTGATGGACCTGTACCTCAGCTTTGATGGACCTGTACCTCAGCTTTGATGGACCTGTACCTCTCCCCTGATGGACCGATACCTCTTCCCAGAGGGCAGCAGTGAGAACAGGCTGTGGGCGGGGTGTGAACTCTCCCCTGGTGATGCTTGTGGCCCTGCTTAAACATCTGTTGTTGTAGATGTCTGACAGAGAGGATAACTGTACACCTACTACTTTCTGTGCTGACTTCCTGATCAGTCTGAGAGCAGCTCTTGTTGTTGGTGAGGATGTTCTCCACAGAACACCTGGAGAAGGACAGCAGCAGGTCCTGGGACATGTTTACTCTTCTCAGGGACCTTAGACAGTAGAGGCACTGTTGCATCTCTTATACAAGTGCACTGGTGTTAGTGCCCCATATGAGGGCCTCTGAGATGTGTGTTCCCCGGAACCTGAAGTCGCTGACCCGTTCCATCAGGTCCCCCCAGATTAGAAGAGGTGGGGGATCCTTCTTCTTTCTCCTGAAGTCCAACACCATCTCCTTGGTTTGAGGGAGCACCAGGTGGTGAGGTTCAGGACCTCCTCCCTGTAGGCTGACTCACCATTATTTGTATTCAGCCCCACCACAGTAATGTCATCAGCAAATTTGTCGAGGGAACCTCTGTTAATTTGGGCACAGTCGTGGGTGTACAGGGTTTAGAGCACACAGCCCTGGGGGGTCCCAGTGCTCACAGCCAGGGTTGAGGAGTAGTAACCCCCCAGACTGACTGACTGCCTGTGGTTCGCGAGGAAACTCCCGATCCATGAGCAGGTGTGCTCGTCCATACCCAAACCACACACTTTGGACCACAGTCTGCCCAGAACCAGTGTGTTAAAGGCAGAACTGAAGTCTACAAACAACATCCTCCTGTGTTGATGCATCACCAGTGGACCTGTTGGCTCTGGGAGCGAACTGGTGCTGATCCAGACTGGGAGGCAGCAGAGATTTAATGTGTCTCAGGACCAGCCTCTCAAACCATCATCACTGTGGAGGTCAGAGCCACAGGTCTGTAGTCATTCAGGCTGCTGACCCACGTCTTCTGGGGGAAAAGCTGAACAAAATCATGGAGTTTCCACTCCATGAAAAGAACTGAAGAACTGAAGACGTCTCTTGAATGAGAAACAAAACGTCTTCAAGAACTTTCTTAAAGTCCAGTGGACTGATTTAAACAGCTTTGGATCGCTAACCTTGTAAATTTGTTGTACCGTTGTACGATGACAATGAAAGCATCATAATGTTAATATATATTTTACAGAGAGCCGGCGACAACGTTCCTGCTCTAGTGGCTACATGCTACATGCCAATCCCTTTATGATGTCTATATGTGAGCTCAGACATCCATCATTTTCTTGGAGACAAGACAATTACTGCGTGTTGATGCACGGCAGTAATTATTAGAGCAACAAGTGATTCTGACCCACCAGTCTTCACACTGTGTTTGTGTCTCACAGCATGCTGCTGTGTCAGGCTGTTGTTTCCACACCCACCACAGCTGATCCGTGTTTGGATCCCTTCCATGGTTTGTGTTTTCCTTTTTAAAGTGAGAATGATCTAAATCCTGGCGTGTACTGACTGGTCTTATGTTCAGGTTGTCAGCACACAATAACCTAGTCGTGGCTATTCCTGGCTCAGCTGCCAGCCAGGACCCATTGACATGACAGGATAGCGTTTTCCTTGAAAAGTCTGAGTTACCGCTGTGGTACAGTCGTAGTACTGCTGTAGTACCGGTGTAGTACCGATGTAGTACTGCTGTAGTACCGCTGTAGTACTGGTGTAGTACTGCTGTAGTACCGGTGTAGTACCACTGTAGTACCGCTGTAGTACCGCTGTAGTACCTGTGTAGTACCGTTGTAGTACTGCTGTAGTACCGCTGTGGTACCAGTGTAGTACCGCTGTAGTACTGCTATGGTACCACTGTAGTACCACTGTAGTACCAGCGTGGTACCGCTGTGGTACCGGTGTAGTATCGCTGTAGTACTGCTGTGGTACCGCTGTAGTACTGCTGTGGTAACGCTGTTGTACTGCTGTAGTACCGCTGTAGTACTGCTGTGGTATCACTGTAGTACCACCATGGTACTGCTGTGGTACCGCTGTAGTACCGCTATGGTACTGCTGGGTTCAGAAAGCTACTTTCAACAGATCTTCAGCAGAGAATCCAGTTTGAGGACAGAACTGATCTGTGAACTTTCTAAAATCTGAACCACATCTAGACTCGTGTCCAGACACACACGTCTCATCTTCATCAGACGAACCACTGAGATCGATTCCTTAAACAATGGTGGTTGGTATTTCAGATTAAGAGAATTATTAAGGGGGGCTTTCTGTTAGCATTCCTGCTAACCATCATTGACATTTTGCGTCATGAAATTAGCAGCATGTTGGAAAGCAGACAAAAAATTAACCTTTATTCTTGAAGCCTTCCAAGTAGAGGTTGAATGAGTTTGGAGCTAAATGTAGGTTAAACATGCCTTTCCCAAACCTCTAATAGTTCTTCATGACTCGTAATACAAAATATACTCATTAAATAAGAGATTATTAGGAGGTCTAACCAGCTGTGATCATATTCTGACTGAATCACTATTTTATGACATGCTCCTCAGTTTGTCGTACTTTCCAAGGACATGATCACATCTATTCAAGTCCAAATATTCAATGATATTTCCCCTTTGTTACAGTTTTCCACTTGCAGTAGACATAAGTAGAGCAGCAACAGACTCTATTACCACTGATTGCTCATTACCTGATGGGAAAGGAAGCTAAAGACACAGCATGGGGGTAGACAAGCTGGCTAATCCCTGTAACTCACATTTCTAAGCTCCTGGGAAGGGCTCGGCTAGGCTAGTAGAGTTAGCAGTGGCCAGGCGTGGCTCAGACTGTCTGAGAAGACGTGCATTAGGTGTGTTACGTATCCCTGCTGTTTGCTGCTTCACCTATGACCAGACACACAACACTGAGATAGAAAGAACACCTAGACCAAACAGCGAAGGCTGTCTGTCTTCCTGAAAGCATGATCATGTATGCCCTCCACACACTGGACACTGACTCAGACAGAAGCATTGCTTTTGACGGTCAGTAAGTACAGCCGCTGTTTTTACCGCGTTCCGAACCCACACATGCAGCCCGTTTCCACATCAAAGTTCTTGATCCTTGATCACAATCTGCTCCTGTAATACCTTTGACGATGAGCCCTACGCAGAGTGTGATCCTTCTGCCGCAGGTCTGAATCAATATTCTGTAGGGCTGCTGTGTAATGAATGAAATGTTTAAGCAAAGTCCAACACCAGAGTACCTTGTCTCAGATTCTACGGTCATCAGTCATGAAGCATCTGGTCAGTAGTCAGTTTTCCATCAGGTTGATGTTTTTCTCTGCTAATAAGTCAAGGGATTGATCAACAAATGTTAGTATTAAACTTTAACAGCTTAATATTATGCAATAACACTTCAACATGTCCCATTCTGACAATTGACCAAACCTAACAAGTTTCCTTACATGCCTTAATAACCAGACAGTAATTACACTCCAACATTAATTTAAACCTCACCCAAACAACAACAAACCCTTTATCCCTAACCCAAACAACAAACCCCTCACCCAAACAACAAACCCCTCACCCAAACAACAACAAACCCTTTATTCCTAACCCAAACAACAAACCCCTAACCCAAACAACAAACCCCTTACCCAAACAACAACAAACCCCTCACCCTCAGCCCAAACAACAACAAACCCTTTATCCCTAACCCAAACAACAAACCCCTAACCCAAACAACAACAAACCCCTCACCCCTAACCCAAACAACAAACCCCCCACCCAAACAACAACAAACCCCTTACCCCTAACCCAAACAACAACAAACCCCCCACCCAAACAACAACAAACCCCTTACCCCTAACCCAAACAACAACAAGCCCCTCACCCCTAACCCAAACAACAACCCCTCACCCAAACAACAACAAACCCCTCACCCCTAACCCAAACAACAACAAACCCCTCACCCCTCACCCAAACAACAACAAACCCCTCACCCCTAACCCAAACAACAACAAACCCCTCACCCAAACAACAACAAACCCCTCACCCCTAACCCAAACAACAACAAACCCCTCACCCCTCACCCAAACAACAACAAACCCCTCACCCCTCACCCAAACAAGAACAAACCCCTCACCCCTCACCCAAACAACAACAAACCCCTCACCCCTCACCCCAACAACAACAAACCCCACACCCCTAACCCAAACAACAACAAACCCCTCACCCCTAACCCAAACAACAACAAACCCCTCACCCCTCACCCAAACAACAACAAACCCCTCACCCCTCACCCAAACAAGAACAAACCCCTCACCCCTCACCCAAACAACAACAAACCCCTCACCCCTCACCCAAACAAGAACAAACCCCTCACCCCTAACCCAAACAACAACAAACCCCTCACCCCTAACCCAAACAACAACAAACCCCTCACCCAAACAACAACAAACCCATCAAACCTAACCCAAATAACAGTAAAGTGGAGTCGTAGATGGGGGTGGGGACAGTGGGTCCAGCTAATGGCCACACATCCTTACCACAGTCAGACGAGATGTACTGTTTACATGGCAACATGATTGTTATTTACAGGTAGAAGACACTGTGTGGTGAAATCAAACGATGCACAAAAAACACACCTATGAGAAAGCGTCGTGACGTAGCTCAGATCCCCTTCGGGTGAAGAAGGGAACTGGAGAAAGGCAAAAGTTATTTATGTTATCCCTGTTTGTTATAGTTATCATAATTGGATACATGAGAAAAAAATTTGATTTTCAAAATAAATATAAGCTGAAAACTCATCAAAAAGGTACCTTTCCAGGATGTAGGGGACAGGTCTACAGAACAATTTTTGACAAATCCCACTGCAAGACCGAGCCTAAACTCAACATGTTACCATGGAAACAAAATACGGACAAACCCTATTTCTATATTGCCCTCATCGCTTTGATGTCGGCGGGGGGGAACTGTACAGCCCATCCCCCTTGCACTACCTACTAGTGCACCATGCTCTCACAACGCAGGAATGATGAATCATTGACACAACATGTCAATGATTCAACGTTATGAAAAGACTGACTCAGCACCAGTTCTTACCTAACGACACGCGCTAGCCAATGAGATGGAGCTCAGCCAAACACGTGATAGCCACGTGTGTTTACGGACACACCCAACAGGGGTGCGTTCCTTCACACAGTCAACAGGGGGTGTGTTCCTTCACACAAGCAGCTGACCTGTCACAGAGGGGGGTCACCGCCCCGAACGAGTCGCAGGAGCAGGCCAGACAGCCACTGGTGCCGTTGATGAAGAACCCATCCTCACACTCGTCACACTGCAGACCGCTGTAGCCTGCCAGACAGTCGCACTGACCGGTGGTCTGGTTACACTCGTCCGGATTGAGAACCCCTTCGCCACCACTGCTGCAGTTACAAAGGTCCTCTGGGTGGATGGGGGGGGGGGCGTCACAGAGAAAAGAAAAGAGACGTGTCAACATCTGCTTATTTACGTTTGAGTTTTCTACAAGCAAATCTACCCAAAAGAACAAATTCATTCCTGAATAAAACGTGTCAGACATATCATCCATTCCCTGAATGAGACTGGAGTACAGCGCTAACCTTCAGAGTGACCACAAACCAGACCAAATGTGACACCACTGCTTGTTCTGGCTCATGTGCTAGTGTGTAATGGAGACACTGGTTACTGGTAGTCATTCGGAGACTAGTCAGCTGTCCAGCAGCAGTGAGCACACCAGTGGACCACAAGAGGAGCACACCAGTGGAGCACACCAGAGGCCTGTACCATAAAGCTGAATTAACCTGGCCGGGCTTCCTCTTACTTATCTGGCTTCACTTACTGAGACATCCGCCCTCCGGATTAGCGGTACCATAAAGCCGGCTATCAACTCACTAATTTAATTCAGGCGTGTCCACTCTAGATCTGTGCGCGCTCACATAAAAAGGGCGGAGTTTGCTGCATGCGACTAATCGCAAACATGCAACAAACCAGCCCGAGCCGCATATTTCACAACGGAGGAGCAAACAATAATTAATAAATACAAGCAATACAAATCAATAATCCAGGCAAAAAGGAACACAGTTGCAGCTGCCAAACGGAGCAAGGATTGCTGGGAAAAAATGTCCGACTGTGTCGATGGAAGTTAGTGTCATTCTAATAGTACTTCCCCACTATGACTGCACTTGTATATCTGACTACAGTAACGTGTGTGTGTTCCATAAATGTATGTGTGTACCACATTTTTCGTTATGGCATGTGATTGTAGCCCCCCCCACTTTATGAATAGCTCTACATACTGTGTTCTCCCCCAGGTTTTCAGCATCGCCAACAGAAAACATAAAAGTACCAATGAATCAATCAATCAATCAATCAATCCATGATTTACTTAAATAATTGATTAATGGTATTTTATCTGTGTCTTGCTTGTAACACATCCAATGAGGGATTTAAGGACATCATAATAATTAAACATCACTAAGAAATATATTAACGGTGGTAAAACCCCTCAGTGCAATGCACCCTGTGTGTGGGACTGTCAGCGCGTGGTTGGGTTCCATTCCTGACGTAAGGCTCCAGCAGCTGACAGATGTAATGGAACCCCCTCCCCAAAACCTGGACCTTTCTACACTGATTGTTCAGGTAATCCAACGGATTACAGCCATCTCTAAATATTCTCTCTGCCTGAGCGCTCTTCACACAAGCTGTGGACCAAGATCCACCAGGTTCTCATAAAGCGGACAGCCCATTTTCCAAGAGAACTAATTGGTCAGTAGGTGGGGCCGTTATACCTGCTGAGCTCTGATTGGTCAGTAGGTGGGGCTGTTATCCCTGCTGAGCTCTTACCCTGAACTTATCGTGCTCCGGAGCAGGTTAGGTGTTCAGCATAGGTTACCGCGACAACGCAGCCTGATAGAAAGTCAGCCACCTTTATGGTACCGAAGAGCCAGGGTTAAGCCTGAAGTTATCTCGCTAAGCCGTAATCCAGCTTTATGGTACAGGCCTCTGGTGGAGGTGCAGGTAGGGACAGAGGTGGTCTGTTAGTACATTGGTAGAGTCCGAGTCACCGCTCATTCAGACCGTGTTGGATGTAGTATGTTGTATTCCGCTGTAATAAAAGGAGTTGCTGTTTGAACAGCACTAAGTCCACATCTGTAAGAAAATTTGGAGGAGGTGAAACAGCAGGAACTGGGATGGTCCCTTGTAGGGTTTCCTGTGTTCTACCGTGTGTTCTGCCCTGTCTTCTACATCTGTGTTGTGTCCTGTGTTCTACCCTGTGTTCTGTCCTGTGTTCTACCCTGTGTTCTGCCCTGTGTTCTGCCCTGTCTTCTACATCTGTGTTGTGTCCTGTGTTCTACCCTGTGTTCTGTCCTGTGTTCTGTCCTGTGTTCTACCCTGTGTTCTGCCCTGTGTTCTGCCCTGTGTTCTGTCCTGTGTTTTACCCTGTGTTCTGTCCTGTGTTCTGTCCTGTGTTCTGTCCTGTGTTCTGTCCTGTGTTCTACCCTGTGTTCTACCCTGTGTTCTGTCCTGTGTTCTGTCCTGTGTTCTGTCCTGTGTTCTACCCTGTGTTCTGCCCTGTGTTCTGTCCTGTGTTTTACCCTGTGTTCTGTCCTGTGTTCTGTCCTGTGTTCTGTCCTGTGTTCTACCCTGTGTTCTGTCCTGTGTTTTACCCTGTGTTCTGTCCTGTGTTCTGTCCTGTGTTCTACCCTGTGTTCTGTCCTGTGTTCTACCCTGTGTTCTGTCCTGTGTTCTACCCTGTGTTCTGTCCTGTGTTCTGTCCTGTGTTTTACCCTGTGTTCTGTCCTGTGTTCTGTCCTGTGTTTTACCCTGTGTTCTGCCCTGTGTTCTGTCCTGTGTTTTACCCTGTGTTCTGTCCTGTGTTCTGTCCTGTGTTCTACCCTGTGTTCTGTCCTGTGTTCTAGCCTGTGTTCTACCCTGTGTTCTTTCCTGTGTTCTGTCCTGTGTTCTACCCTGTGTTCTGTCCTGTGTTCTTTCCTGTGTTCTGTCCTGTGTTCTCCCCTGTGTTCTGTCCTGTGTTCTACCCTGTGTTCTACCCTGTGTTCTACCCTGTGTTCTGTCCTGTGTTCTGTCCTGTGTTCTACCCTGTGTTCTGTCCTGTGTTCTGTCCTGTGTTTTACCCTGTGTTCTGTCCTGTGTTCTACCCTGTGTTCTGTCCTGTGTTCGGTCCTGTGTTCTACCCTGTGTTCTTTCCTGTGTTCTGTCCTGTGTTGTACCCTGTGTTCTGTCCTATGTTTTACCCTGTGTTCTGTCCTGTGTTCTACCCTGTGTTCTGTCCTGTGTTCGGTCCTGTGTTCTACCCTGTGTTCTGTCCTGTGTTCTGTCCTGTGTTGTACCCTGTGTTCTGTCCTGTGTTTTACCCTGTGTTCTGTCCTGTGTTCTACCCTGTGTTCTGTCCTGTGTTCGGTCCTGTGTTCTACCCTGTGTTCTGTCCTGTGTTCTGTCCTGTGTTGTACCCTGTGTTCTGTCCTGTGTTCTACCCTGTGTTCTGTCCTGTGTTCTGTCCTGTGTTCTACCCTGTGTTCTGTCCTGTGTTCTGTCCTGTGTTGTACCCTGTGTTCTGTCCTGTGTTTTACCCTGTGTTCTACCCTGTGTTCTACCCTGTGTGACCCACATTTTAGAGAATCTACATCCAGCCCAAAGCTGACTCAAAAAAAAGAAAGACGGAGCAGATGGTTACGGTTCCATCACTATGAATGAAACTGGGCCCGTTCCAGAACGGACTGCTGACTGATGCTTAACTAGTTTGATCAGTTCTCTGTGAACAGGATGTCTGACAGGTAGGATGTCTGACTGGCTGGACGTCTGACAGGCTGGACGTCAGACTGGCTGGATGTCTGACAGGCTGGACGTCTTCTCAAGACGCTCAAACCAGAGTTGTCCTCTGCTCACTGACGTTACAGCTGATGGTCAGGAGGTCCAAAAGGACCCGTCTGAATGGACCCCTACCCTGACAGTCGGGTCCAGACTGGGTTCCACTGGGGGAACTGGACATCTCTGCTAGGACATATCAGGTTCTGATGTCCAGGAGGTGGAACCAACGAGACCTGGAGGACCTGTGTCCTCTGGAACGTCTCTGGTGGGACATGGGTCAGTCTGGAGCTCCAGAACCCCCACCCCACACCCCACCCCAGGCGGCTCAGGGACCTTGTGGGCCAGGTATGTCGGCCTGTGGGTTCTAGGGAACACCTCCTCGTGGATCTGAGGATGGGGATGGACGGGAGGGGCGTGTCGCTGTTCACCCACGGCCCGCTGGACGGTTCGGGGGGGGTCGTGTCCGACCAGGGGAACCAGAGGACGAGCCACCGCTGCTGGTTTCCTGTCACTACCAAACGTGTGTGACAAAGGAACCGGGGGTCTGCCCAACCCCCCCTCCAGCGCGCTGACAATAAACACAACCCCCCAGCGGACGACCCGGGAATGACTCGTGTTTTCATTGTGGTGGTTTCCATCGGGGTGGAAAAGATCCGCGAGACCACCAGGAGTCTGCCCACCGGGGGTCTGCCCACCGGGGGTCTGCCCACCGGGGGTCTGCCCACCGGGGGTCTGCCCACCGGGGGTCTGCCCGTTGATGCTACCGCTCCCTCCGGTAAGCCCCCGACCACCCACCGGCCCTCTCACATCCACCGGCCCTCTCTTACCGCGGATGCTGACAGCGGAGGCCGGGGCTCACCTTGACTCCTCTCCACGGAGGTACCGGATGTCCCGGTTCCGTCGGCAGCCCAGGCGTCGTTGTCCGTGCGCGGGGGGGCCGCGGACAGCCCGGTCTGCAGCATCTTGTCTGACGCGAACAGGGACGTCTGCGCGTCCGTGGATCTTTTCCGCGTGACCGCAGCTCCGGAGCGCGGGGCTGACATCCGGTCCTGGATCCCGGGATCAGCGGTACCGGTCCGGTCCGGGGCCCCGGTCGGCCCCGGGCCGCCAGCGGGAGGCGGGAGGCTGATTGGAGGCCCGGGGGCCGAGCTGCTCCCGGGAACAGGACGGGGCTCGTCCGGGCGGAGGGTCCGCCAGGTGTCGGAGGCGGAGCCGCGGGGTCGGAGGCGAGGCGCGGCTTCACACAAACCCGCGTAGAGGCAGACCGCGGCCAGCAGCAGGGGGGCTCTGAACATCGTTCCGGGCGGGGGGCTCATGTCCGCTCACACCGTCCCTCAACGGACCGACCCTCCGTGGATGTCCGTCCGTCCGGCGGCGCTGCTTGTTGATCCGAGCCGCTCGGAGGTTCATGCGCTCTGCAACCTACCGAGGACGGGGGGGGGATCAGCCAATGGGAGAGCGGCTCCGGCCCATAGTCCCGCCCCTCTGTGGGACCGTAAACAGGATAAATGTGATAAACAGTAATGATGAGAGCAGGAGACATAAAGAAGATCAGGTTCCATCATTATGGAGTCCATCAGCTGTTACACAAGAACAACACCTCATTTTGCCTAAAATATAAAAATACACTAAAATACACTAAATTATACGTTTCCTTCAAATTCATTCAGCAACATTAGATCATTTAATAGGATGAGTTGAATGAAAAACACTGCATGAATTCAAAAACAAAGATTTCCTTCCCTTTAAAATCACCCCGTAATGATTTATAGCAGAGGGGGGGCAGAAATGGAAGCGCGGTGTTATTAACCAGCTCTTAATGGTTTCCAGTACGGACAGACAACTGGGCGCCAGTGGGGGGAAACTTAATGCGTGGAGTTCGACAGACATTAAACATAAACAGGGAAGGGATTCGAACGCATTCATTCCTGCTGGGTGAGAGCAGAACAGAACCTCTCCTGGCTTCGGATCCACACCCGTCCGTTCCACCGCGGGGGGGCGCTGACGCGCAGGAAGGCCGTCTGCGGGACGGCAGAAGAAGAGCGGACGCTGTTCTCCAGGCCGACGCTAGAGGGCGCTGGAGGCCGCTACCCGGAAGTGACGCATAAGACGAGCTGGACGTCATGGCGCCTCTGGACTTGGATAAGTATGCAGAGATCGCGAAGCAGTGTAAATACCTCCCGGAGAACGACCTGAAGGTAAGGAAGGCCCGGGGGGGGGGTCCGCGGGGAGGAAGAGGAGAAAACCGGTTCGTGTCGGAACGCCCCAGCATTAGCTAGTAGCATTAGCATGTTGGCTTCCTCCTGAACCGGAAGTCAGAGTAGCTCACAGACATCTGGAGAAAAGACACGGAAACAAGAAGATCAGCGGAGCGGAAGGAACTCTGTCACATCCCGGTTCGAAGGGGCCAGATCCCGCAGTGCTAACGCTGTGCTAACGCTGTGCTAACGCTGTGCTAACGCTGTGCTAGCCGATGCTAGCAGCTGACTTCCGGTGTGGACTGATGCAGGTGACAGTCCGCTGCTCTGGTCCACATTACTCTGTTATTGATGATTATAATATTGGCCTGAACGCAGCTGGTGTTTGATGTGTTGTGATGAAGAGGAGGCGGTGCAGAGCCGGAGTCACCCCTGTGTCTAAACGGGTCGGTTTGTTTCTTCATCACCTCGTTTCTAGACCAGCAGGTGGTTCCAGGATCCTGTTGGAGTAGAGAGTCCAGATCAGCCCAGACTCCACGTCTGCGTTCAGGAACTGGATTTTATCCAGGTGGTCTGTGTTCCCCCAACAGACCAGATAAACACGACCTTGTTCTGATCACATGTTCATGTCTGTCCAACACCACCAGCAGCGAGTCCAGGATCAGGTTTCCAGTGTGGACTGACGAGTCAAAGTCACTGCAGACTGATGAGTCAGTGTAGACTGATGAGTCACTGTAGACTGACGAGTCACTGTAGACTGATGAGTCACTGTAGACTGATGAGTCAGTGTAGACTGACGAGTCACTGTAGACTGATGAGTCAGTGTAGACTGACGAGTCACTGTAGACTGATGAGTCAGTGTAGACTGATGAGTCAGTGTAGACTGACGAGTCACTGTAGACTGACGAGTCAGTGTAGACTGATGAGTCAGTGTAGACTGACGAGTCACTGTAGACTGACGAGTCAGTGTAGACTGACGAGTCACTGTAGACTGACGAGTCACAGTCCCTCTAGTTTAGTGGTTCTGAACATGGGTTGGATCGAACCCTAGGGGTTCGGTGAGTGGGTCTCAGGGGTTCGGTGGAGACACAATGTGTCGGGGGTTAGGGTTTGCTGTTGTTTGCTGAACAAACACGAATCACCATGTACGTTTGACACGTGTCAATTGGTGATGACACGCCCCCCTTAGCCATCACTGGCTGCAGGTGATCATGTGACGCTACATCGATTAGCCCACCTGTGCTACAGGGGATTTTGCGCACTCAGTAGTGGATTTCTGCCTGTCATGATGGTACGTCATCTGATTGCTTTCTTAATATTTTAATTCATAGTAACTGTTGAACAAAAACAGAAAGTGGTCGGACGAATATGTCAAACGTGAATTTACATGTAGTGTATAACGGAACGTGATGGGGGTCAGCGTTCTGCAGGATTTGAATGTCAAGTTGAGCAACTCTAGTCTGGCACTGGAAAAATAAAGGAACACTTCCTTAAGCTGAGGGGAAACAACAGAAACAGACTTTGGTGTAAAATGACATCAGAGTAACACTTGTCAAGGTGAAGCCACTCATACCTGAACTGGTCTCTATGACAACAGCAGAAGTCACACTGATTTACAGGTAGGTCATTTCATGGGAGTTCATGCACTGTCTTGGTTTGGTTCTGTGAAAAAGGTGACATTAAACAAGCGGGGGTACTATCAGCCGGGCGTAGAGCATCTAAGTTAGCAGCGGGGCCAATGACGTTGGAGATGTGACCCCCTGGTGTTTTCCTCCTTACAGAGGTTGTGTGACTATGTGTGTGACCTGCTGCTGGAGGAGTCCAACGTCCAGCCGGTGTCCACCCCGGTGACGGTGTGTGGGGACATTCACGGTCAGGTAAATACAGGAGCACCGAGTCCTTACAGGACTCACCGTCCCTCACTGTGATCTGATTGGTTCCTGTTGTACTGTGATCTGATTGGTTCCTGTTGTACTGTGATCTGATTGGTTCCTGTTGTAATGTAATCTGATTGGTTCCTGTTGTAATGTAATCTGATTGGTTCCTGTTGTAATGTGATCTGATTGGTTCCTGTTGTACTGTGATCTGATTGGTTCCTGTTGTACTGTGATCTGATTGGTTCCTGTTGTACTGTGATCTGATTGGTTCCTGTTGTAATGTAATCTGATTGGTTCCTGTTGTAATGTAATCTGATTGGTTCCTGTTGTAATGTGATCTGATTGGTTCCTGTTGTACTGTGATCTGATTGGTTCCTGTTGTAATGTGATCTGATTGGTTCCTGTTGTACTGTGATCTGATTGGTTCCTGTTGTGCACTAGACTGACCTGTTTTCTCCGTGTCTCAGTTTTATGATCTGTGTGAACTGTTCCGTACTGGGGGCCAGGTTCCAGACACCAACTACATCTTCATGGTGGGTGCATTGCAGTGGGTGTGGGGACAGGTGTTGTGAGGGGTTGTAACCAGCTGCCCCTCTGCAGGGGGACTTTGTGGACAGGGGGTATTACAGTCTGGAGACCTTCACCTACCTGCTGGTGCTGAAAGCCAAGTGGCCCGATCGCATCACGCTCCTGCGTGGAAACCACGAGAGCAGACAGATCACCCAGGTGTACGGCTTCTACGGTGAGCTGACACACCAGCGATCGGTTCCGTCCTGTCAATGATCAATAATCTGTTGTAATCACGAGCTCCTGTTTGAAACAAGAGGACATGCAGAGCTCTCGTTTCTCCCCAAACAGATGAATGTCAGACCAAATACGGGAACGCCAACGCCTGGCGGTACTGCACCAAAGTGTTCGACATGCTGACCGTCGCTGCTGTGAGTCACGTCTGTTCTGTGTGTCCATTGGTTCACTGCTGGGACCTGAGTTTACCTGCTCCTGTTCCCCCAGTCAGCCCCTCCAGCTCCCCATGACTGATGATACGTACCCTAATGCCCCCCTCCAGCTCCCCATGACTGATGATACGTACCCTAATGCCCCCCTCCAGCTCCCCATGACTGATGATACGTACCCTAATGCCCCCCTCCAGCTCCCCATGACTGATGATACTTACCCTAATGCCCCCTCCAGCTCCCCATGACTGATGATACGTACCCTAATGCCCCCCTCCAGCTCCCCATGACTGATGATACGTACCCTAATGCCCCCCTCCAGCTCCCCATGACTGATGATACGTACCCTAATGCCCCCCTCCAGCTCCCCATGACTGATGATACGTACCCTAATGCCCCCCTCCAGCTCCCCATGACTGATGATACGTACCCTAATGCCCCCCTCCAGCTCCCCATGACTGATGATACGTACCCTAATGCCCCCCTCCAGCTCCCCATGACTGATGATACGTACCCTAATGCCCCCCTCCAGCTCCCCATGACTGATGATACGTACCCTAATGCCCCCCTCCAGCTCCCCATGACTGATGATACGTACCCTAATGCCCCCCTCCAGCTCCCCATGACTGATGATACGTACCCTAATGCCCCCCTCAAGCTCCCCATGACTGATGATACGTACCCTAATGCCCCCCTCCAGCTCCCCATGACTGATGATACGTACCCTAATGCCCCCCTCCAGCTCCCCATGACTGATGATACGTACCCTAATGCCCCCCTCCAGCTCCCCATGACTGATGATACGTACCCTAATGCCCCCCTCCAGCTCCCCATGACTGATGATACGTACCCTAATGCCCCCCTCCAGCTCCCCATGACTGATGATACGTACCCTAATGCCCCCCTCCAGCTCCCCATGACTGATGATACGTACCCTAATGCCCCCCTCCAGCTCCCCATGACTGATGATACGTACCCTAATGCCCCCCTCCAGCTCCCCATGACTGATGATACGTACCCTAATGCCCCCCTCAAGCTCCCCATGACTGATGATACGTACCCTAATGCCCCCTCCAGCTCCCCATGACTGATGATACGTACCCTAATGCCCCCCTCCAGCTCCCCATGACTGATGATACGTACCCTAATGCCCCCCTCCAGCTCCCCATGACTGATGATACGTACCCTAATGCCCCCCTCCAGCTCCCCATGACTGATGATACGTACCCTAATGCCCCCCTCCAGCTCCCCATGACTGATGATACGTACCCTAATGCCCCCCTCCAGCTCCCCATGACTGATGATACGTACCCTAATGCCCCCCTCCAGCTCCCCATGACTGATGATACGTACCCTAATGCCCCCCTCCAGCTCCCCATGACTGATGATACGTACCCTAATGCCCCCCTCCAGCTCCCCATGACTGATGATACGTACCCTAATGCCCCCCTCAAGCTCCCCATGACTGATGATACGTACCCTAATGCCCCCTCCAGCTCCCCATGACTGATGATACGTACCCTAATGCCCCCCTCCAGCTCCCCATGACTGATGATACGTACCCTAATGCCCCCCTCCAGCTCCCCATGACTGATGATACGTACCCTAATGCCCCCCTCCAGCTCCCCATGACTGATGATACGTACCCTAATGCCCCCCTCCAGCTCCCCATGACTGATGATACGTACCCTAATGCCCCCCTCCAGCTCCCCATGACTGATGATACGTACCCTAATGCCCCCCTCCAGCTCCCCATGACTGATGATACGTACCCTAATGCCCCCCTCCAGCTCCCCATGACTGATGATACGTACCCTAATGCCCCCCCTCCAGCTCTCCATGACTGATGATACGTACCCTAATGCCCCCCTCCAGCTCCCCATGACTGATGATACGTACCCTAATGCCCCCCTCCAGCTCCCCATGACTGATGATACGTACCCTAATGCCCCCTCCAGCTCCCCATGACTAATGATACGTACCCTAATGCCCCCCACCCTCACCATGACTAATGATATGTACCCTAATGCCCCCCTCCCTCACCATGACTGATGATACGTACCCTAATGCCCCCCTCCAGCTCCCCATGACTTATGATATGTACCCTAATGCCCCCCTCCAGCTCCCCATGACTGATGATACGTACCCTAATGCCCCCCACCCTCACCATGACTGATGATACGTACCCTAATGCCCCCCTCCCTCACCATGACTGATGATATGTACCCTAATGCCCCCCCTCCCTCACCATGACTGATGATACGTACCCTAATGCCCCCCTCCCTCACCATGACTGATGATATGTACCCTAATGCCCCCCTCCCTCACCATGACTGATGATATGTACCCTAATGCCCCCCACCCTCACCATGACTGATGATATGTACCCTAATGCCCCCCACCCTCACCATGACTGATGATATGTACCCTAATGCCCCCCTCCCTCACCATGACTGATGATATGTACCCTAATGCCCCCCCACCCGCACCATGACTGATGATATGTACCCTAATGCCCCCCACCCTCACCATGACTGATGATACGTACCCTAATGCCCCCCCTCCCTCACCATGACTGATGATACGTACCCTAATGCCCCCCCTCCCCTCACCATGACTGATGATATGTACCCTAATGCCCCCCTCCCTCACCATGACTGATGATACGTACCCTAATGCCCCCCACCCTCACCATGACTGATGATATGTACCCTAATGCCCCCCCTCCCTCACCATGACTGATGATACGTACCCTAATGCCCCCCTCCCTCACCATGACTGATGATACGTACCCTAATGCCCCCCTCCCTCACCATGACTGATGATATGTACCCTAATGCCCCCCCTCCCTCACCATGACTGATGATATGTACCCTAATGCCCCCCTCCCTCACCATGACTGATGATACGTACCCTAATGCCCCCCACCCTCACCATGACTGATGATATGTACCCTAATGCCCCCCTCCCTCACCATGACTGATGATACGTACCCTAATGCCCCCCTCCCTCACCATGACTGATGATATGTACCCTAATGCCCCCCACCCTCACCATGACTGATGATATGTACCCCTAATGCCCCCCCTCCCTCACCATGACTGATGATACGTACCCTAATGCCCCCCCTCCCTCACCATGACTGATGATATGTACCCTAATGCTCCCCGCCCTCACCATGACTGATGATACGTACCCTAATGCCCCCCCTCCCTCACCATGACTGATGATATGTACCCTAATGCCCCCCTCCCTCACCATGACTGATGATATGTACCCTAATGCCCCCCCTCCCTCACCATGACTGATGATACGTACCCTAATGCCCCCCTCCCTCACCATGACTGATGATATGTACCCTAATGCCCCCCTCCCTCACCATGACTGATGATAC
>CM023607.1:28819496-28821147 GCA_013358685.1 Antennarius maculatus | reverse complement strand
CCCTAACCCTAACCCTAACCCTAACCCTAACCCTAACCCTAACCCTAACCCTAACCCTAACCCTAACCCTAACCCTAACCCTAACCCTAACCCTAACCCTAACCCTAACCCTAACCCTAACCCTAACCCTAACCCTAACCCTAACCCTAACCCTAACCCTAACCCTAACCCTAACCCTAACCCTAACCCTAACCCTAACCCTAACCCTAACCCTAACCCTAACCCTAACCCTAACCCTAACCCTAACCCTAACCCTAACCCTAACCCTAACCCTAACCCTAACCCTAACCCTAACCCTAACCCTAACCCTAACCCTAACCCTAACCCTAACCCTAACCCTAACCCTAACCCTAACCCTAACCCTAACCCTAACCCTAACCCTAACCCTAACCCTAACCCTAACCCTAACCCTAACCCTAACCCTAACCCTAACCCTAACCCTAACCCTAACCCTAACCCTAACCCTAACCCTAACCCTAACCCTAACCCTAACCCTAACCCTAACCCTAACCCTAACCCTAACCCTAACCCTAACCCTAACCCTAACCCTAACCCTAACCCTAACCCTAACCCTAACCCTAACCCTAACCCTAACCCTAACCCTAACCCTAACCCTAACCCTAACCCTAACCCTAACCCTAACCCTAACCCTAACCCTAACCCTAACCCTAACCCTAACCCTAACCCTAACCCTAACCCTAACCCTAACCCTAACCCTAACCCTAACCCTAACCCTAACCCTAACCCTAACCCTAACCCTAACCCTAACCCTAACCCTAACCCTAACCCTAACCCTAACCCTAACCCTAACCCTAACCCTAACCCTAACCCTAACCCTAACCCTAACCCTAACCCTAACCCTAACCCTAACCCTAACCCTAACCCTAACCCTAACCCTAACCCTAACCCTAACCCTAACCCTAACCCTAACCCTAACCCTAACCCTAACCCTAACCCTAACCCTAACCCTAACCCTAACCCTAACCCTAACCCTAACCCTAACCCTAACCCTAACCCTAACCCTAACCCTAACCCTAACCCTAACCCTAACCCTAACCCTAACCCTAACCCTAACCCTAACCCTAACCCTAACCCTAACCCTAACCCTAACCCTAACCCTAACCCTAACCCTAACCCTAACCCTAACCCTAACCCTAACCCTAACCCTAACCCTAACCCTAACCCTAACCCTAACCCTAACCCTAACCCTAACCCTAACCCTAACCCTAACCCTAACCCTAACCCTAACCCTAACCCTAACCCTAACCCTAACCCTAACCCTAACCCTAACCCTAACCCTAACCCTAACCCTAACCCTAACCCTAACCCTAACCCTAACCCTAACCCTAACCCTAACCCTAACCCTAACCCTAACCCTAACCCTAACCCTAACCCTAACCCTAACCCTAACCCTAACCCTAACCCTAACCCTAACCCTAACCCTAACCCTAACCCTAACCCTAACCTAACCCTAACCCTAACCCTAACCCTAACCCTAACCCTAACCCTAACCCTAACCCTAACCCTAACCCTAACCCTAACCCTAACCCTAACCCTAACCCTAACCCTAACCCTAACCCTAACCCTAACCCTAACCCTAACCCTAACCCTAACCCTAACCCTAACCCTAACCCTAACCCTAACCCTAACC